>JBBYHK010061169.1:53145-139659 GCA_038382065.1 Adansonia grandidieri | reverse complement strand
GATGATTACAAGAATCCAAGTTTGACCCACTTGAAGGAGAAACTTTGGTTATAGGCAAAATGGCAAAAAGAAAAGCTTTTCTTCCAAATCAAAGCATCCTTATCATGTATCCCAATAAGGTGAACATGGTTGTAGTGCCGATAACAAAAAGAAAGGAGATTATTACAAGTATCCAAGTTTGTATCATTTTAGGGATGAACTTTCGTTATAAGGAAATGGTAGAGAGAAAAGTTTTTCTTACAAATCCAAAGCATCAATATCATGTATCCCAATATGGAGAGCATCATTGTAGTGCCCAATCACAGAAAGAATGGAGATTATTATAAGAATCCAAGTTTGACTTATTTCATGGATGAACTTTGATTATAAGGAAAAAGGGTCTAAAGAAAAGCTTTTCTTGCAAATCCAAAGCATCAATATCGTGTATTCCAATTAGGAGAATATGATTGTCATACCCATAACAAAAAGAATGTAGATTATTACAAGTTTCCATGTTTGAATCATTTCACAGACAAACTTTGATTATAAGGAAAATGGTGGAATGAAAAGCTTTTCTTGCAAATCCAAAGCATCAACATCATGTATCTTAATATGGAGAATAGGATTGTAGTGCCAATAACAAAAGGAACAAAGATTATTACAAGTATCCAGTTCATCTAATTTCATAAATGAACATTAATTATAAGGAAAATAGTGGAAAGAAAAGCATTTCTTCCAAATCCAAATCATCAAAATCATGTAGCCCAATATGGAGAACAAGATTGTAGTGCCAATAACAAAAAGAACGAAGATTATTGCAAGTATCCAAGTTCATCTCATTTCATGGATGAACTTTAATTATAAGGAAAATGGTGGAAAAAAAAAGCTTTTCTTGCAAATCCAAAGCATCAATATCATGTATCCCAATAAAGAGAATATGATTGTAGTGCCCATAACAAAAATAATGGAGATTATTACAAGTATCCAAGTTTATCTCATTTCACTGATGAACATCAATTTTAAGGAAAATGGTGGAATGAAAAGCTTCTCTTCCAAATCCAAAGAATCAATATCATGTAGCCCAGTGTGGAGAGCATGATTGTAGTGCCCAATGACAAAAAGAGTGGAGATTACTATAAGAATCCACGTTTGACTCACTTGAAGGAGAAACTTTGGTTATAAGGAAAATGGTGGAAATAAAAGCTTTTCTTGCAAATCAAAGCATCAATATCATATATCCCAATATGGAGAATATGCCAATAGCAAAAAGAATAGAGATTATTACAAGTATCCAAGTTTGTCTCATTTCACAGATGGGCTTTTATTGTAAGGAAAATGGTGGAAAGAAAAGCTTTTCTTGCAAATCGAAAGCATCAATATCACGTATCCCAATGCAGGGAACATGGTTGTGTGCCCAATTGCAAAAGAAATAGAGATTATTAAGAGTATCCGAGTTTGTCTTTTTTCACAGATGAACATTAATTACAGGAGAATTATGGAAAGAAAAGCTTTTCTTGCAAATCCAGAGCATCAATTTCGTTTATCCCAATGTGGAAGGCATGATTGTAGTGTCTGATCACAAAAAGAACAGAGATTATTACGAGAATCCATGCTTGTCTAATTTCATGGATGTATTTTGCCTATAAGGAAAATGGTGGAAAGAAAAGCTTTTCCTGTAAATCTAAAGCATCAATGTCGTGTATCCCAATGAGAAGATCATGATTGTAGTGCCCATAACAAAATGAATGGAGATTATTATGAGTATCCAAGTTAGTTTCGTTTCATGGATGAACTTTGATTATAAGAAAAATGGTGGAAAAAAAGCTTTTCCCGCAAATCCAAAGCATCAATATCATGTATCCTAATGTGGAGAACAAGATTGTAGTTCCAATAATAAAATGAATGGAGATTATTACGAGTATCCAAGTTTGTCTCATTTCACGCATGAACTTTGATTATAAGGAAAATAGTGGAAAGAAAAGCTTTTCCTGCAAATCCAAAGCATCAATATCGTGTATCGTAATAAAGAAAACATGATTTTAGCACCAATAACAAAAAGATCAGAGGTTATTATGCGTATCCAAGTTTGTCCCATTTCACATATAAACTTTGATTATAAGGAAAATGGTTGAAAAAAAAGCTTTTCATGCAAATCCAAAGCATCAATGTTGTGTATCCCAGTAAGGAGAAGATGATTGTAGTGCCCATAACAAAAAGAATGGAGATTATTACGAGTATCCAAGTTTGTCTCATTTCACGGATGAACTTCGGTTATAAGGAAAATGGTGGAAAAAAAGCTTTTCTAGCAAATCCAAAGCATCAATATCGTGTATCCCAATGTGGAGAGCATGATTGTAGTGCCCAATTGCAAAAAGAATAGAGAGTATTAGAAGAATCAAAGTTTAACTCATTTGATGGATAAACTTTGATTATAAGGAAAGTGGTGGAAAGAAAAGCTTTTCTTCCAAATCAATGCATCAATATCGTGTATCCCAATAAGGTGAACATGATCTAGTGCCCATAGCAAAAAGAATAGAGATTAATACGATTATCCAAGTTTGTCTCATTTCATGGATGAAGTCTGATAATAAGTAAAACGGTAAAAAGAAAGCTATTCTTGCAAATGCAAAGCATCAATATCGTGTATCCAAATGAGGAGAACATGATTCTAGTGCAAACAACAAAAAGAATGGAGATTGTTACAAGTATCCAAGTTTGTCTCATTTCACAGATGAACCTTAATTAGGACAAAAATGGTGGAAACAAAAGCTTTTCTTGCAAATCCAAAGCTTTAATGTCGTGTATCCCAATAAGGAGAACATGATTGTAGTGCCTATAACAAAAAGAATTGAGATTATAATGAGTATCCAAGCTTGTCTCATTTCGTGGATGAACTTTGATTATAAGGAAAATGGTGGAAATAAAAGCTTTTCGAGGAAATTCAAAGCTTCAAATTCATGTATCCCAATGTGGAGAACATGTTTGTTGAGCCCAATCGCAAAAAGAATGGAGATTACTATGAGAATCTAAGTTTGACTCATTTCATGGATGAACTTTGATTATAAGGAAAATGGTGAAAGAAAAGCTATTCCTGTAGTTCCAAAGCATCAATATCGTGTTTCCCAATATGAAGAACATGCTTGTAGTGCCCAGTCACAATAAAAATGGAGATTATTACGAGAATCCAAGTTTGACTCACTTGAAGGAAAAACTTTGATTATAAGGAAAATGGTGGAAAGAAAAGCTTTTCTTGAAAATCCAAAGCATCAATATCATGTATCCAAATGTGGAGAATATGATTGTACCCATAAAAAAAAGAATGGAGATTATTACGAGTTTCTAAGTTCATCTCACTTCTCGGATGAACATCAATTATAAGGAAAATGGTGGAAAGAAAAGCTATTCTTGTAAATTCAAAGCATCAATATTATGTATCCCAATATGGAGAGCATGATTGTAGTGCCCAATCAGAAAAAGAATAGAGATTGTTACGAGAATCAAAGTTTGACTCATTTGATGGATAAACTTTGATTATAAGGAAAATAGTGGAAAGAAAAGCTTTTCTTGCAAATCAAAGCATCAATATCGTGCATCCCACTGAGGTGAACATGATTCTAGTGCCCATAACAAAATGAATAGAGATTGTTACGGTTATCCAAGTTTGTCTCGTATCATGGCTAAACTCTAATAATAAGCAAAATGGTGAAAAGAAAACTATTCTTGCAAATCCAAAGCATCAATACCGTGTATCCCAATGAGGAGAACATGATTGTAGTGCAAATAACAAAAAGAACAGGGATTATTACAAGAATCCAAGTTTGTCTGATTCCACAGATGAACTTTGATTATAAGGAAAACAGTGGAAACAAAAGCTTTTCTTGCAAATCTAAAGCATCAATATCGTGTATCCCAATGCGGAGAATATGATTCTAGTGCCCATAACAAAAAGAATGGAGACTATTATGAGCATCAAAGTTTGTCTCATTTCACAGATAAACATTAATTATAAGGAAAATGGTGGAAAGAAAAACTTTTCTTGCAAATCCAAAGAATCAATAATGTGTATCACAATAAGGACAACATGATTGTAGCACCAATAACAAAAAGAATGGAGATTATTACAAGTATCCAAGTTTGTCTCATTTTATGGGTGAACTTTGATTATAAAGAAAATGCTGGAAACAAAAGCTTTTTTTGCAAATCCAAAGCATTAATATCGTGTATCCCAATATGAAGAACATGGTTGCCATGCCAATAACAAAAAGAACGGAGATTATTATGAGTATCGAAGTTTGTCTCATTTCACGGATGAACTTTGATTATAAGGAAAATGGTGAAAAGAAAAGCTTTTCTAGCAAATTCAAAGCATCAATTTCGTGTATCCCAATGTAGAGAGCATGATTGTAAAGCCTAATTGTAAAAAGAATGGAGATTACTATGAGAATCAAAATTTGACTCATTTCACGGATGAACTTTGATTTTAAGGAAAATGGTGGAAAGAAAAGCTTTTCTTGCAAATCCAATGCATCAATATCGTGTATCCCAATAAGGAGAACATGATTGTAGTGCCAATAACAAAAAAATAGAGATTATTATGAGTATCCAAGTTTGTCTCATTTCATAAATGAACTTTGATTATAAGGAAAATGGCAGAAAGAAAAGCTTTTCTCGCAAATCTAAAGCATAAATATCGTGTATCCCAATGTGAAGAACATGGTTGTAGTGGCCAATTGCAAAAAAAATGGAGATTATTATGAGTATCTAAGTTTGTCTCTTTTCACAGATGAACATTAATTACAAGGAAAATGGTGGAGAGAAAAGCTTTTCTTGCAAATCCAAGGCATCAATTTCATTTATCCCTATGTGGACTACATGATTGTAGTGTCCAATCACAAAAAGAATGGAGATCATTATGAGAATCCAAGCTTGTCTAATTTCACAGATGAACTTTGACTATAAGGAAAATGGTGGAAAGAAAAGCTTTTCCTGCAAATCCAAAGCATCAATGTCATGTATCCCAGTGAGGAGAACAAGATTGTAGTGCCCATAAGAAAAATAATAGAGATATTACGAGTATCCAAGTTTGTCTCATTTCACGGATGAACTTTGATTACAAGGAAAATGGTGGAAAAAAAACTTTTCTTGTAAAACCAATGAATCAATATTGTGTATCCCAATGTGGAGAGCATGATTGTAGTGCCCAATCATAAAAAAAATGGAGATTATTACGAGAATCAAAGTTTGACTCTTTTGATGGACAAACTTTGATTATAAGGAAAATGGTGGAAATAAAAGCTTTTATTGCAAATCAAGGCATCAATATTGTGTATCCCATAAGGTGAACATGATTCTAGTGCCCATAACAAAAACAATGGAGATTATTACGATTGTCCAAGTTTGTCTCATTTCATGGATAAACTCTAATAATAAGCAAAATGGTAAAAAGAAACCTATTCTTGCAAATCCAAAGCATCAATATCATGTATCCCAATGAGGAGAACATGATTGTAGTGCAAACAACAAGAAGAATGGAGGTTGTCACAAGTATCCAAGCTTGTCTCATTTCACGGATAAACTTTGATTATAACAAAAAAAGTGGAAAGAAAATCTTTTCTAGCGAATCCAAAGTATCAATATCATGTATCCCAATATGGAGAACAACATTGTAGTGCTTGTTTAATAAAAAGAATTGAGATTATTACGAGTGTCCAAGTTTGTATCATTTCACATATGAACATTGATTATAAGAAAAATGGTGGAAAAAAATCTTTTCTTGCAAATCCAAAGCATCAATTTTGCGTATCCCAATATGGAGGACATGATTGTAGCACCTATTAACGAAAGGAATCAAGATTATTATGACTATCCAAGTTTATCTCATTTCATAGATAAGGAAAGAAAACCTTTTCTAGCAAATGAAAAGTATCAATAGTGTATCCCAATGTCGAGAAGATGGTTGAAGTGCCTATTAACAAAAAATCGAGATAATTACGAGTATCCAACTTTGTCTCATTTCATGGATGAACTTTGATTATAAGGAAAATGGTGGAAAGAAAAGCTTTCCTTGCAAAAACAAAGCATCAATATCATGTATCCCAAAATGGAGAACATGGTTGTAGCACCCAATCACAAAAGAAACGGAGATTATTATGAGAATCCAAGCTTGTCTTATTCACAGATGAACTTTGACTATAAGGAAAATGGTGGAAATAAAAGCTTTTCCTGCAAATCCAAAGCTTCAATGTCATGTATCCCATTGAGGAGAACATGATTGTAGTGCCCATAACAAAAAGAATAGAGATTATTATGAGTATCCAAGTTTATCTCATTTCATGGATGAAATTTAATTATAAGGAAAATGGTGGAAAGAAAAGCTTTTCTTGCAAATCCAAAGCATCAATGTCGTGTATCCTGGTGAGGAGAACATGATTGTAGTGCCCATAACAAAAAGAATGGAGATTGTTATGAGTATCCAAGTTTATCTTATTTCATGAATAAACTTTGATTATAAGGAAAATGGTGGAAAGAAAAGCTTTTCTCGCAAATCCAAAGCATCAATATTATGTATCCCAATATAGAGAGCATGATTGTAGTACCCAATCACAAAAAGGATGGAGATTATTGCGAGAATCAAAGTTTGACTTATTTGCTGGACAAACTTTGATTATAAGGAAAATGGTGGAAAAAAAAGCTTTTCTTGCAAATCAAAGCATTAATATAGTGCATCCTAACGAGGTGAACATGATTCTAGTGCCCGTAACAAAAAGAATGGAGATTATTATGATTATCTAGGTTTGTTTCATTCCATGGATGAACTCTAATAATTAGCAAAATGGTAAAAAGAAAAGCTGTTCTAGCAAATGCAAAGCATCAATCGTGTATCCCAATAAGGAGAACATGATTGTAGTGCAAATAACAAAAAGAACAAAGATTATTACAAGTATCCAAGTTTGTCTGATTTCATAGATGAACTTTGATTATAAGGAAAACGGTGTTTTTCTTGCAAATCTAAAGCATCAATATCATGTTTCCCAATGTGGAGAACATGATTGTAGTGCCCATAACAAAAAGAACAGAGATTATTATGAGTATCCAAGTTTTTCTTATTTCACGAATGAATTTTAATTACAAGGAAAATAGTAAAAAGAAATGCTTTTCTTGTGAATCCAAAGCATCAATATTGTGTATCCCAATATGAAGAGCATGATTATAGCACCAATAAAAAAAAGAATAAAATTTATTGAAAGTATCCAAATTTGTCTCAATTCATGGATGAACTTTGATTATAAGGAAAATGGTGGAAGAAAAAGCTTTTCTTGCAAATCTGAAGCATCAATATCGTGTATACCAATATGGAGGACATGGTTGTAGTGCCTATTAACAAAAAAAATGAGATAATTACAAGTCTCCAATTTTGTCTCATTTCACAGATGAACTCTGATTATATGGAAAATGGTGGAAAGAAAAGCTTTTCCTGCAAATCGAAAGCATCAATGTCGTGTATCCCAGTGAGGAGAACATGATTGTAGTGCCCATAACAAAAAGAATGGAGATTATTACGAGTATCCAAGTTTGTCTCATTTCACGAATGAACTTTGATTATTATAAGGAAAATGGCGAAAAGAAAAGCTTTTCCTGCAGATGCAAAGCATCAATGTCATGTATCCCAATGTAGACAACATGATTGTAGTGCCAATAAGTTTGTCTCATTTCATGGATGATCTTTGATTATAAGAAAATAAGCAGAAAGAAAAGCTTTTCTTACAAATGCAAAGCATCAATACTATGTATCCTAATATGGAGAACGCCATTGTAGTGCCTATTAGCAAAAAGAATCGAGATAATTACGAGTATCCAAGTTGTCTCATTTCATCGATAAACTTTGATTATAAGCAAAATGGTGGAAAAAAGCTTTTCTTGCAAAAGCATAGTATCGATATCATGTATCCCAATACCAAAAACATGGTTGTAGTGCCCAACCACAAAAGAAATAGAGATTATTACAAGAATCCAAGCTTGTCTCATTTCATGAATAAACTTTGACTATAAGGAAAATGGTGGAAAGAAAAGCCTTTCCTGTAAATCCAAAGCTTTAATGTCGTGTATCCAAATGCAGAGAACATGATTGTAGCACCCATAACAAAAAGTACGGAGATCATTATGAGTATCCAAGTTTGTCTCATTTGACGGATAAACATTAATTATAAGGAAGATGGTGGAAAGAAAAGCTTTTCTTGCAAATCCAAAGCAACAATATTAAGTATCCAAATAAGGAGAGCATGATTGTAGTGCTAATAATAAAAAGAACGGAGATTATTACAAGGATCCAAGTTTGTCTCTTTTCATGGATAAACTTTGATTATAAGCAAAATGGTGAAAAGAAAAGCTTTTCTTGCAAATCCAGTGCATTAATATTGTGTATCCCAATGTGGAGAACCTGATTGGAGTGCCAATAAGAAAAAGAATGGAGATTATTATGACTGTCCAAGTTTATCTTATTTCACGAATAAACTTTCATTATAAGGAAAATAGAGGAAAAAAAAAGCTTTTCTTGTAAATCCAAAGCATCAATATCATGTGTCCCAATGTGGAGAACATGGTTGTAGTGCCCAATGACAAAAGAAATGGAGATTATTACGAGTATCCTAGTTTGCCTCATTTCATGGATGACCTTTGATTGTAAGGAAAATGGTGGAAAGAAAAAACTTTTCTTGCAAATCCAAAGCTTCAATGTCATGTATCCCAATGAGGAGAACAAGTTTGTAGTGCCCATAACAAAAATAATGGAGATTATTACGAGTATCCAAGTTTGTCTCATTTCATGGATAAACTTTGATTGTATGGAAAATGGTGGAAAGAAAAGCTTTTCTCGCAAATCCAAGGCATTAATATCATGTATCCCAATATGGTAGTGCTCAATCACAAAAGAAACGGAGATTGTTATGAGAATCCAAGCTTGCCTCATTTCATGGATGAACTTTGACTATAAGGAAAATGGTGGGAAGAAAAGCTTTTCCTGGAAATCTAAAACTTCAATGTCGTGTATCCAAATGAGGGGATCATGATTGTAGTGCCATAACAAAAAGAATGAAGATTATTCCGAGTATCCAAGTTTGTCTCATTTCGTAGATGAACATTGATTATAAGGAAAATGGTGGAAAAATGATTTTTTGGCAAATCTAAAGAATCAATACCATATATCCCAATATGGTGAGCATGGTTGTAGTGCCCACTAGCAAAAAGAATTGAGATAATTGCAAGTATCCAGGTTTGTCTCATTTCACATATGAACTTTGATTATAAGGAAAACGGTGGAAAAAAAAGCTTTTGTTGCAAATTTAAGGCATCAATATCATGTATCCCAATATGGAGAACAAGGTTGTAGTGCCCAATCACAAAAGAAATGGAGATTATTATGAGAATCCAAGCTTGTCTCAATTCATGGATGAACTTTGATTATAAGGAAAAGGGTGGAAAGAAAAGCTTTTCTTGCAAATCCAAGGCATCAGTATCATGTATCAAAATATGGAGAACATGGTTCTAGTGCCCAACCGCAAAAAAAATGGAGATTATTATGAGAATCCAAGCTTGTCTCATTTCACAGATGAATTTTGACTATAAGGAAAATGGTGGGAAGAAAAGATTTTCCTGCAATTCCAAGGCTTCAATGTCGTGTATCCCAATAATGAGAACATGATTGTGGTGCCCATACCAAAAAGAATAGAGATTATTAGAGTATCCAAGTTTGTCTCATTTCATAGATGAACTTTGATTATAAGGAAAATGGTGGAAAAAAAAGGTTTTCTAGCAAATCTAAAGAATCAATATCATATATCCCAATATGGAGAACATGGTTGTAGTGCCCATTAATAAAAAGAATCGATGTAATTATGAGTATCCAAGTTTGTCTCATTTTATGGATGAACTTTGATTATAAGGAAAATAGTGGACAAAAAATATTTTCTTGCAAATCCAAGGCATCAATATTATGTATCCAAATATGGAGAACATGGTTGCAATGGCCAATCACAAAAGAAATAGAGGTTATTATGAGAATCCAAGCTTGTTTCATTTCACGAATGAACTTTAACTATACAAAAAATGGTGGGAAGAAAAGCTTTTCCTACAAATCCAAATCTCCAATGTCATGTATCCCAATGAGGAGAACATGATTGTAGTGCCCATAACAAAAAGAATAGAGATTATTATGAGGATCCAAGTTTGTCTCATTTCATAGATGAACATTGATTATAAGGAAAATAGTGGAAAAAATGGTTTTCTAGCAAATCTAAAGAATCAATATCATATATCCCAATTTGGAGAACATGCTTGCAGTACCCATTAACAAATAGAGTCGAGATAATTGCAAGTATCCAAGTTTGTGTCATTTCATAGATGAACTTTGATTTTAAAGAAAATAGTGGAAAGAAAACCTTTTCTTGCAAATCCAAGGCATCAATATCATGTATCCTAATATGGAGAACATGGTTGTAGTGCCAATCACAAAAGAAACAGAGATTATTATGAGAATCCAAGCTTTACTCATTTCATGAATGAAATTTGATTGTAAGGAAATTGGTGGAAAGAAAAGCTTTTCTTGCAAATCCTAGGCATCAATATCATGTATCCCAATATGGAGAACATGGTTGTAGTACCCAATCACAAAAGAAACGAAGATTATTATGAGAATCCAAGCTTGTCTCATTTCATGGATGAACTTTAACTATAAGGAAAATGGTGGGAAGAAAAGCTTTTCCTGCAAATCCAAAGCTTCAATGTCATGTATCCCAATAAGGAGAACATGATTGTAGTGCCCATAACAAAGAGAATGGAGATTACTATAAGCATCCAAGTTTGTCCGATTTGAGAGATAAACTTTGATTATAAGGAAAATGATGGAAAAAAAGGTATTCTAGCAAATCTAAAGAATCAATATCATATATCCCAATGTGGGGAACATGGTTGTAGTGCCCATTAACAAAAAAATTAAGAAAATTATGAGTATCCAAGTTCGTCTCGTTTTATGGATGAACTTTGATTAAACAAAAAATGGTGGAAAGACAAGCTTTTCTTGCAAATCCAAGGCATCAATATCATGTATCCCAATATGGAGAACATGGTTATAGCACCCAATCACAAGGGAAATGGAGATCATTATGAGAATCCAAGCTTGTCTCATTTCACGGATGAACTTTGACTATAAGGAAAATGGTCGGAAGAAAAGCTTTTCCTGCAAATCCAAAGCTTCAATGTCTGTATCCCAATAAGGAGAACATGATTGTAGGACCATAACAAAAAAATGGAGATTTTTACGAGTATCCAATTTTATCTCATTTCAGAGATGAACTTCAATTATAAGGAAAATGGGGGAAAAAAGGTTTTCTAGCAAATCTAAAGAGTCAATATCATATATCCCAATGTGGAGAACATGGTTGTAGTGCCCATTAACAAAAAGAATCGAGCTAATTATAAGTATCCAAGTTTGTCTCATTTCACAGATGAACTTTGATTATAAGGAAAATGGTGGAAAGAAAAGCTTCTCTTGCCAAAGCAAAGCACCAATATCATGTATCCCAATATGGAGAACAAGGTTGTAGTGCCCAATCACAAAGGAAATGAAGTTATTACGAGAAACCAAGCTTGTTCATTTCACCGCTGAACTTTGACTATAAGGAAAATGGTGGAAAGAAAAGCTTTTCCTGCAAATTCAAAGCTTCAATGTCATGTATCCTAATGAGGAGAACATGATTGTGGTGCCCATATGAAAAAGAATGGAGATTATTATGAGTATCCAAGTTTGTCTCATTTCATAGATGAACATTGATTATAAGGAAAATGGTGGAAAAAATGGTTTTCTAGCAAATCTAAAAAATCAATATCATATATCCCAATTTGGAGAACATGGTTGTAGTACCCATTAACAAATAGAGTCGAGATAATTTCAAGTATCCAAGTTTGTGTCATTTCATAGATGAACTTTGATTTTAAGGAAAATAGTGGAGAGAAAACCTTTTCCTGCAAATCCAGGGCATCAATATCATGTATCCCAATATGGAGAACATGGTTGTAGTGCCAATCACAAAAAACAGAGATTATTATGAGGATCCAAGCTTCGCTCATTTCATGAATGAAATTTGATTATAAGGAAATTGGTGGAAAGAAAAGATTTTCTTGCAAATCCAAGGCATCAATATTATGTTTCCCAATATGGAGAACATGGTTGTAGTGGCCAATCATAAAAGAAACGGAGGTTATTATGAGAATCCAAGCTTGTTTCATTTGACGGATAAACTTTAACTATAAGGAAAATGGTAGGAAGAAAGGCTTTTCCTACAAATCCAAAGCTTTAATGTCATGTATCCCAATGAGAAGAACATGATTGTAGTGCCTATAACAAAAAGAATGGAGATTATTACGAGTATCCAAGTTTATCTCATTTCATAGATGAACATTGATTATAAGGAAAATGGTGGAAAAAAAGGTTTTCTAGCAAATCTAAAGAATCAATATCATATATCCCAATGTGGGGAACATGGTTGTAATACCCATTAACCAAAAAAAATTGAGATAATTATGAGTATCCAAGTTTGTCTTGTTTTATGGATGACCTTTATTTATAAGGAAAATGGTGGAAAGACAAGCTTTTCTTGCAAATCCAAGGCATCAATATCATGTATCCCAATATGGAGAACATGGTTGTAGCACCCAATCACAAAAGAAATGGAGATTATTATGAGAATCCAAGCTTGTCTCATTTCAAGGATGAACTTTGACTATAAGGAAAATGGTCGGAAAAAAAGCTTTTCCTACAAATCCAAAGCTTCAATGTCGTGTATCCCAAAAAGGAGAACATGATTGTAGTACCATAACAAAAAGAACGGAGATTTTACGAGGATCCAATTTTATCTCATTTCAGAGATGAACTTCGATTATAAGGAAAATGGTGGAAAAAAAGGTTTTCTAGCCAATCTAAAGAATCAATATCATATATCCTAATGTGGAAAACATGGTTGCAGTGCCCATTTACAAAAAAATTTAGATAATTATGAGTATCCAAGTTTGTCTCATTTCATGGATGAACTTTGATTATAAGGAAAATGGTGTATCATGTATCCCAATATGGAGAACATGGTTGTAGCACCCAATCACAACAGAAATGGAGATTACTATGAGAATCCAAACTTGTCTCATTTCATGAATGAACTTTGACTATAAGAAAAATGGTCGGAAGAAAAGCTTTTCCTACAAATCTAAAGCTTCAATGTCGTGTATCCCAATAAGGAGAACATGATTGTAGTACCATAACAAAAAGAATGGAGATCTTTACGAGTGTCCAATTTTATCTAAATTTAGAGATGAACTTCGATTATAAGGAAAATGGTGGAAAAAAAGGTTTTCTAGCAAATCTAAAGAGTCAATATCATATATCCCAATGTGGAGAACGTGGTTGTAGTGCCCATTAACAAAAAGAATAGAGATAATTACGAGTATCCAAGTTTGCCTCATTTCATGAATGAACTAGATTATAAGGAAAATGGTGGAAAGAAAAACTTCTCTTGCCAAAGTAAAGTACCAATATCATGTATCCCAATATGGAGAACAAGGTTGTAGTGCCCAATAACAAAGGAAACAGAATTATTACGAGAAACCAAGCTTGTTTATTTCACTAATGAACTTTGACTGTAAGGAAAATGGTGTAATTTCCTGCAAATCCAAAGCTTCAATGTCGTGTATCCCAATAAGGTGAACATGATTCTGTGCCTATATGAAAAAGAATGGAGATTATTATGAGTATCCAAGTTTGTCTCATTTTGCGGATGAACTTTGATTATAAGGAAAATGGTGGATAGAAGAGCTTTTCTAGTAAATCCAAAATATCAATATCATTTATCCTAATATGGAGAACATGGTTGTAGCACCTATTAACAAAAAGAATCGAGATAATTACGAGTATCCAAGTTTGCCTTTTTTCACGGATGAACTTTGATTATAAGGAAAATGGTGGAAAGAAAAGCTTTTCTTGCAATCTAAAGCATTAATATCATGTATCCCAATATGGAGAACATGATTGTGGTGCCCATTAACAAAAAGAATTGAGATTATTATGAGTACCCAAGTTTGTCTCATTTCATAGATGAACTTTGATTATAAAGAAAATGGTTGAAGGAAAAGCTTTTCTAGCAAATCCAAGGTATCAATATAATGTATCGCAGTATGGAGAACATGGTTGTAGTGCCCATTAGCAAAAAGAATCGAGATAATTACGATTATCCAAGTTTGTCTCACTTCACAGATGAACTTTGATTATAAGGAAAATGGTGGAAAGAAATGCTTTTCTTGCAAAAGCAAAGCATCAATATCATGTATCCCAATGTGGAGAACATGGTAGTGGTGCCCATTAACAAAAAGAAATGAGATAATTATGATTATCCAATTTTGTCTTATTTCACGGATGAACTTTGATTATAAGGAAAATGGTGGAAAGAAAAGCTTTTATTGCAAAAGCAAAGCATCAATATCATGTATCCCAATATAGAGAACATGGTTATAGTGCCCAATCACAAAAGAAACGGAGATTATTATGAGAATCAAAGCTTGTCTTATTTCACGGATGAACTTTGACCGCTAGGAAAATGGTGGAAATAAAAGCTTTTCCTGCAAATCCAAAGGTTCACTATCGTTTATCCTAATAAGAAGAACATGATTATAGTGCCCATAACAAAAAGAATAGGGATTATCACGAGTATCCAAGTTTGTCTCATTTCATGGATGAACTTTGATTATAAGGAAAATGGTAGAAAGAAAAGCTTTCCTAGCAAATCCAAAGTATCAATATCATGTATCCGAATGTGGAGAACATGGTTATGGTGCCCTTTAACAAAAAGAATCAAGATAATTACGAGTATCCAAGTTTGACTTATTTCACATTAGAACATTAATTATAAGGAAAATAATGGAAAAAAAAGCTTTTATTAGAAATCCAAACCATCAGGATCATGTTTACCAATATGGAGAACATGATTGCAGTGCCCATTAATAAGAGGAATTGAGATTATTATGAGTAACTAAGTTTTTCTCATTTTACGAATGAACTTTGATTATAGGGAAAATGGTGGAAAGAAAAGCTTTTCTAGCAAATCCAAAGTATCAATATCATGTACCCCAATGTGGAGAACATGGTTGTAGTACCCATTAACAAAAAGAATCAAGATTATTATGAGTACCCAAGTGTATGTCGTTTCACGGATGAACTTCGATTATAAGGAAAACGGTGGAAAGAAAAGCTTTTCCTGCAAATCTGAAGCTTCGATGTCATGTATCTCAATGAGGCGAACATAATTGCAGTGCCCATAACAAAAAGAATAGAGATTATTATAAGTATCCAAGTTTGTCTCATTTCATGGATGAACTTTGATTATATGGAAAATGATGGAAGAAAAGCTTTTCCTACAAATCCAAAGCATCAATGTCATGCATCCCAGTGAGGAGAACATGATTGTAGTGCCCATAACAAAAAAAATAAAGATTATTATGAGTATCCAAGTTTGTCTTATTTCACAGATAAATATTAATTATAAGGAAAATAGTGGAAAGAAAAGCTTTTCTTGCAAATCCAAAGCATTAATATCATGTATCCTAATATGGAGAACATTAATGTAGTGCCCATTAACAAAAAGAATTTAGATTATTACGAGTATCCAAGTTTGTCTTATTTCACTAATGAACTTTGATTATAAAGAAAATGGCGGAAGGAAAAGCTTTTCTAGCAAATCCAAGGTATCAATATCATGTATCCCAATATGGAGAACATGGTTGTAGTGCCCATTAACAAAAAGAATTGAGATAATTACGATTATCCAAGTTTGACTCATTTCACGGATGAACTTTGATTATAGGAAAAAAGGTGGAAGGAAATGCTTTTCTTGCAAAAGCAAAGCATCAATATCATCCATCCCAATATGGAGAACATGGTTGTAGTGCCCATTAACAAAAAGAAACGAGACAATTATGATTATCCAAGTTTGTTTTATTTCATAGATGAACTTTGATTATAAGGAAAATGGTGGAAAGAAAAGCTTTTCTTGCAAAAGGAAAGCATCAATATCATGTATCCCAATATAGAGAACATGGTTTTAGTGCACAATCACAAAAGAAACGGAGATTATTATGAGAATCCAAGCTTGTCTCATTTCACAAATGAACTTTGACTATAGGAAAATGGTGGAAAGAAAAGCTTTTCCTGCAAATCCAAAGCTTCAGTGTTGTGCACCCAATGAGGAGAACATGGTTGTAGTGCCCATAACAAAAGAATGGAGATTATTACGAGTATCCATGTTTGCCTCATTTCATAGATGAATTTTGATTATAAGGAAAATGGTGGAAAGAAAAGCTTTTCTAGCAAATCCAAAGTATCAATATCATGTATCCCAATGTGGAGAGCATGGTTGTGGTGCTCGTGAACAAAAAAGAATCGAGATAATTATGAGTATCCAAGTTTGACTCATTTCTCATTAGAACATTAATTATGAGGAAAACAGTGGAAATAAAAGCTTTTCTTGCAAATTCAAAGCATCAATATCGTGTATACCAATATGGAGAACATGATTGTAGTGCCTATTAACCAAGAGAATCGAGATTATTACGAGTTTCTAAGTTTTTTTCACTTTATGAATGAACTTTTATTGTAAGGAAAATGGTCAAAAGAAAAGCTTTTCTAGCAAATCCAACGTATCAATATCATGTATCCAATGTGGAGAACATGGTTGTAGTGCCCACTAACAAAAAGAATCGAGATAATTACGATTATCTAAGTTTGTCTCATTTCACAGATGAACTCTGATTATAGGGGAATGGTGGAAAGAAAAGCTTTACTAGCAAATCCAAAGTATCAATATCATGTATCCCAATGTGGAGAACATGGTTGTGGTGCCCATTAACAAAAAGAATCGAGATAATTGTGAGTATCCAAGTTTGACTCATTTCATGTTAGAACATTAATTATAAGGAAAATAGTGGAAATAAAAGCTTTTCTTGCAAATTCAAAGTGCCAATATTGTGTATACCAATATGGAGAACATGATTGTAGTGCCTATTAACAATAAGAATCGAGATGATTACGAGTTTCTAAGTTTTTCTCACTTTACGAATAAATTTTTATTATAAGGAAAATGGTCAAAAGAAAACTTTTCTAGCAAATACAAAGTATCAATATCATGTATCTCAATGTGGAGAACATGGTTGTAGTGCACATTAACGAAACAAATTAAGATTGCTACGAGTATCCAAGTTTGTCTTATTTCACGGATAAACTTTGATTATAAGGAAAATGGTGGAAAGAAAAGCTTTTCCTGCAAATCCAAAGCTTTAATGTCATGTATCCCAATGAGAAGAAGATGATTGTAGTGCCCATAACAATAAGAATGGAGATTATTATGAGTATCCAAGTTTGTCTCAATTCACGAATAAACTTTGATTATAAGGAAAATGTTGGAAACAAAAGCTTTTCCTACAATTCCAAAGCATCATTGTCGTGTTTCCTAGTGGGCAGAATATGATTGTAGTGCCTCTAACAAAAGGAATGGAGATTATTATGAGCATCCAAGTTTGTCTTATTTCATGGATTAACTTTGATTATAAGGAAAATGATGGAAAGAAAGGCTTTTCCTGCAAATCCAAAGTATCAATGTCGTGTATCCTAGTGAGGAGAACTTGATTGTAGTGCCGATAAGAAAAAAAAATGGAGATTATTATGAGTATCCAAGTTTCTCTTATTTCATGGATAAACATTAATTATAAGGAAAATAGTGGAAAGAAAAGCTTTTCTTGCAAATCCAAAGCATCAATATGTGAATCCCAATATGGAGAACATGATTGTAGTGCCCATTAACAAAAAGAATTAGGATTATTGCAGGTATCCAAGTTTATCTCATTTCATGAATGAACTTTGATTATAACGAAGTGGAAGGAAAAGCTTTTCTAACAAATCCAAAGTATCAATATCATGTATCCCAATGTGGGGAACATAGTTGCAGTGCCCATCAACAAAAAGGATCGATATAATTACAAGTATCCATGTTTGTCTCATTTCATGAATGAACTTTGATTATAAGGAAAATGGTGGAAAGAAAAGCTTTTCCTAAAATCCAAAGCTTCAATGTCATGTATCCCAATGAGGAGAACATGTTTGCAGTGCCCGTAACAATAAGAATGGAGATTATGATAAGTATGCAAGTTTGTCTCATTTCACGGATTAGCTTTGATTATAAAGAAAATGATGGAAAGAAAAGCTTTCCCTACAAATCCAAACCTTCAATGTCATGTATCCCAATGAGGAGAACATGATTATAGTGCCCATAACAAAAAGAATGAAGATTATTACGAGTATCCAATTTTGTCTCATTTCACAGTTGAATTTTGATTATAAGGAAAATGGTGGAAAGAAAAGCTTTACTAGCAAATTCAAAGTATCAGAATCATGTATCCCAATGTGGAAAACATGGTTGTGGTGCCTATAAACAAAAATAATCAAGATAATTTTGAGTATCCAAGTTTGACTCATGTCACATTAAAACATTAATTATAGAGAAAATAGTGGAAAGAAAAGCTTTTCCTATAAATCCGAAGCATCAATATACGTATACCAACATGGAGAACATGATTGTAGTGCCCATTAGTGAAAAGAATGAAGATTGTTATGAGTTTCTAAGTTTTTCTCACTTTACGAATGAACTTTGACTGTAAGGAAATTGGTGGGAAGAAAAGCTTTTCTAGCAAATGCAAAGTATCAATATCATGTATCCCAATGTGGAGAGCATGGTTGTAGTGCCCATTAACAAAAAGAATCGATATTATTATGAGTATCCAAGTTGGTCTCATTTCATGGATATAAAGAAAATGTTGGAAAGAAAAGCTTTTCCTACAAATCCAAAGCTTCAATGCCATGTATCCCAATGAGGAGAGGATAATTGTGATGCCCATAATAATAAGAATGGAGATTATTACGAGTATCCAAGTTTGTCTCATTTCATGGATGAACATTGATTATAAGGAATATGAAGGAAAGAAAAGCTTTTCCTACAAATCCAAAGCATCAATGTCGCGTTTCCTAGTGGGGAGAACATGATTGTAGTGCCCATAACAAAAAGAATGGAGATTATTATGAGTATCCAAGTTTATCTTATTTCACGGATGAACATTAATTATAAGGAAAATAGTGGAAAGAAAAACTTTTCTTGTAAATCCAAGGCATCAATATCATGTATCCAAATATGGAGAACATGATTGCAGTGCCCATTAACAAAAAGAATTGAGATTATTACGAGTATCCAAATTTGTCTAGTTTCATGGATGAGCATTAATTATAAGGAAAATAGTGGAAAGAAAAGTTTTCTTGCAAATCCAAAGCATCAATATCATGCATCCCAATATGGAGAACATGATTGTAGTGATGATTAACAAAAAGAATCAAAATTATTACGAGTATCAAAGCTTGTCTCATTTCACAGATAAGCTTTGACTGTAAGGAAAATGGTGGAAAGAGAAGCTTTTCCTGTAAATCCAAACATCAATGTCGTGTATCCCAATGAGGAGAACATGATTGTAGTGCCCATAACAAAAAGATGGAGTTTATTATGAGTATCCAAGTTTGTCTTATTTCATGGATGAACTTTAATTATAAGCAAAATGGAGGAAAGAAAAGCTTTTCCTACAAATTCAAAGCTTCAATGTTGTGTATCCCAATAAGGAGAACATGATTGTAGTGCCTATAACAAAAAGAATGGAGATTATTATAAGTATCCACGTTTGTCTCATTTTGCTGATGAACTTTGATTATAAGGAAAATGGTGGAAAGAAAAGCTTTTCCTACAAATCCAAAGCGTCAATGTCATGTATCCCAATGAGGAGAACATGATTCTAGTGCTCATAACAAAAAGAATGGAGATTGTTATGAGTATCCAAGTTTGTCTTATTTCACTGATTAACTTTGATTATAAGGAAAATGGTGGAAAGAAAAGCCTTTCCAACAAATCCAAAGCATCAATCTCGTGTATCCCAATATGGAGAACATGATTTTAGTGCCCATTAACAAAAAGAATCAAGATTATTACAAGTATCCAAGTTTGTCTGAATTCATGGATTAACATTAATTTCAAGGAAAATAGTGAAAAGAAAAGCTTTTCTTGCAAATTCAAAGCACCAATATCCAGCATACCAATATGGAGAACATGATTGTATTGCCAATTAACAAAAGAATTGAAATTATTATGAGTATCCAAGCTTGTCTCATTCCACGGATAAACTTTGACTATAAGGAAAATGGTGGAAAGAAAAACTTCTCCTACAAGTCCAAAGCTTCAATGTCGTGTATCCCAATAAGGAGAATATGATTGTAGTGCCCATAACAAAAAGGATGGAGATTATTATGAGTATCCAAGTTTGTCTCATTTCACGGATGAACTTTAATTATAAGGAAAATAGTGGAAAGAAAAGCTTTTCCTATAGATCCAAAGCTTCAATGTCGTGTATCCTAATTAGGAGAACATGATTGCTGTGCCCATAACAAAAAGAATGGAGATTATTATAAGTATCCAAGTTCATATCATTTTACGGATGAACTTTGATTATAAGGAAAATGTTGGAAAAAAAAGCTTTTCCTCCAAATTGAAAGCATTAGTATCGTGTATGCCAATATGGAAAACATGATTGTAGAGCCCATTAACGAAAGGAATTAAGATTATTACGAGGATCCAAGTTTGTCTCATTTCATAGATGAAATTTGATTATAAGGAAAATGGTGGAACGAAAAACTTTTTCTACCAAATGTAAAGTACCAATATCATGTATCCCAATGTGGAGAACATGGTTGTAGTGCTAATTAACATAAATAATTGAGATAATTACAAGTATCCAAGTTTGTCCCATTTCACAGATGAACTTTGATTATAAGGAAAATGGTGGAAAGAAAAGCTTTTCTTGCAAAAGCAAAACATCAATATAATGTATCCCAAAATGGAGAACATGGTTGTAGGGCCCAATCACAAAAGAAACAGAGATTATTACGAGAATCCAAGCTTGTTTATTTCACAAATGGACTTTGACTATAAGGAAAATGGTGGACAAAAAAGCTTTTCCTGCAAGTCCAAAGCTTCAATGTTGTGTATCCTAATAAGGAGAACATGATTGTAGTGCCCATAATAAAAAGAATGGAGATTATTATGAGTATCCAAGTTTGTCTCATTTTGCAGATGTATTTTAATTATAAGGAAAATGGTGGAAAGAAAAGCTTTTCTAGCAAATCCAAAGCTTCAATGTTATGGATCCTAATGTGGAGAACATGGTTGTGGTGCCCATTAACAAAAAGAATCAGGATAACTACAAGTATTTGAGTTTATCTCATTTCATAGATGAACTTTGATTACAAGTAAAATGGTGGAAAAAAAAGCTTTTCTTGCAAATCCAAAGCTTCAATGTCAGGGATCCCAATAAGGAGAACATGATTGCAGTGCCCAATCACAAAAGAATGGAGATTATTACAAGAATCCGAGCTTGTCTCATTTCACGGATGAACATTAACTATATGGAAAATGGAGGAAAGAAAAGCTTTTCTTGCAAATCCAAAGCATCAGTATCATGTATTCCATTGTGGAGAACATGATTGTAGTTCCAAAAAACAAAAAGAATGGTGATTATTACAAGTACCCAAGTTTGTCTCATTTCATGGATGAACTTTGATTATAAGGAAAATGGTGGAAAGAAAAGCTTTTCTTGCAAATCCAAAGCATTAATATCATTTATCCTAATATTGAGAACATGATTGTAGTGCCCATTAACAAAAAAAATCGAGACTATTATGAGTATCCAAGTTTGTCTCATTTCACAAATGAACTTTGATTATAAGGAAAATGGTGGAAAGAAAAGCTTTTCTAGCAAATCCAAAGTATCAATATCATGTGCCCTATATGGAAAACATGGTTGTAGTGCCCAATCACAAAAGAAACGCAAATTATTATTAGAATCCAAGCTTGTCTCATTTCATGGATGAATTTTGACTACAAAGAAAATTGTGAAAAGAAAAGCATTTCCTGCAAAACCAAAGCTTCAATGTCATATATCCAACGAGGGGAACTTGATTGCAGTGCCCATAATGAAAAGAATGGAGATTATTATGAGTATCCAAGTTTGTCTCATTTCATGAATGAACTTTGATTATAAGGAAAATAGTGGAAAGTAACGCTTTTCTAGCAAATCCAAAGTATCAATATCATGTATCCCAATGTGAAAAATGTGGTTGTAGTGCCCGTTAAGAAAAAGAATCAAGATTATTACGAGTATCCAAGTTTGTCTCACTTCATGGATAACTTTGATTATAAGGAAAATGGTGAAAAGAAAACCTTTTCTTGCAAATCCAATGCATCGATATCGTGTATACCAATATGGAGAACGTGATTATAGTGCCCATTAACAAAATGAATCGAGATTATTATGGGTGTCTAAGTTTGTCTCATTTCATGGATGAACTTTAATTATAAGGAAAATGGTGGAAAGTAAAGCTTTTCTAGCAAATCCAAAGCATCAATATCATGTATCCCAATGTGGAGAACATGTTGTAGTGCCCGTTAACAAAAAGAATCAAGACTATTATGAGTATCCAAGTTTGTCACATTTCATGGATGAACTTTGATTATATGGAAAATGGTGGAAAGTAAAGCTTTTCTTGCAAATCCAGAGTATCAATATCATGTATACCAATATGGAAAACAAGATTATAGTGCCCGTTAACAAAAAGAATCGAGATTATTATTAGTATCCAAGTTTGTCTCATTCCATGGATTAACTTTGATTATAAGGAAAATGGTGGAAAGAAAAGCTTTTCTTGCAAATCCAAAGTATCGATATCATGTATCCCAATGTGGAGAAAATGGTTATGGTGGTCGTTAACAAAAAGAATTAAGATTATTAGGAGTATCCAAGTTTGTCTCATTTCAAGGATGAACTTTGATTATAAGGAAAATGGTGGAAAGAAAAGCTTTTCTAGCAAATCCAAAGCGTCAATATCATGTATCCCAGTAGGGAGAACATGATTGTAGTGTGCATAACAAAAAGAATAGAGATTGTTATGAGTATCAAAGTTTGACTCATTTCATGGATGAACATTAATTATAGGGAAAATCTTAGAAAGAAAAGCTTTTCTAGCAAATCCAAGTATCAAAATCATGTATCCTAATGTGGAGAACATGGTTGTAGTGCCCATTAACAAAAAGAATTGAGATAATTATGGGTACCCAAGTTTGCCTCATTTCACAGATGAACTTTGATTATGAGGAAAATGGTGGAAAAAAAAGCTTTTCCCGCAAATCCAAAGCATCAATGTTGTGTATTCTAGTAAGGAGAACATAATTGTTTTGCCCATAACAAAAAAATGGAGATTATTATAAGTACCCTAGTTTATCTCATTTCACGGATAAACATTAATTATACAAAAAAATAGTGAAAAAAAAAAGCTTTTCTTGCAAATAAAGCATCAATATCGTGTATGCCAATATGGAAAGAATGATTATAGTGCCCGTTAACAAAAAGAATCGAGATTATTACGAGTATCTAAGTTTGCCTCATTTCATGGATGAACTTTGATTATAAGGAAAATGGTAGAAAGTAAAGCTTTTCTAGCATATCCAAAGTATCAATATTACATATCCCAATGTGGAGAACATGGTTGTAGTGCCCATTAACAAAAAGAATCGAGATAATTATGAGTATCCAAGTTTGTCTCATTTAATGGATGAACTTCGATTACAAGGAAAATGGTGGAAAGAAAAGCTATTCTTGCAAAGGCAAAGCATCAATATCATGTATCCTAATATGGACAACATGGTTGTAGTGCCCAATCACAAAAGAAATGAAGATTATTACGAGAATCCAAGCTTGTCTAATTTCATGGATGAACTTTGACTACAAGGAAAATGGTGGAAAGAAAAGTTTTTCTTGCAAATCCAAAGCTTCAATGTCGTGTATCCCAATGAGGAGAACATGATTGTAGTGCCCTTAACAAAAAGAATAGAGATTATTACGAGTATCCAGGTTTGTCTCATTTCATGGATGAACTTTGATTATAAGGAAAATGGTGGAAAGAAAAGCTTTTCTAGCAAATCCAAAGTAACAATGTCGTGCATCCCAGTGAGGAGAACATGATTGTAATGCCCATAATGAAAAGAATCCAAGTTTGTCTCATTTCACGGATTAACATTAATTATAAGGAAAATCTTGGAAAGAAATGCTTTTCTAGCAAATCGAAAGTATCCGTATCATGTATCTTAATGTGGAGAACATGGCTATAGTGCCCATTAATAAAAAGAATCTAGTCTATTACGAGTATCCAAGTTTGTCTCATTTCACGGATGAACTTTGATTATAAGGAAAATGGAGGACAAAAAAAGCTTTTCCTATAAATCCAAAGCTTCAATGTCATGTATCCCAAAAAGGAGAATATGATTGTAATGCGCATAATGAGAATAATGGAGATTATTACGAGTATCCAAGTTTGTCGCATTTCACGGATGAACTTTGACTATAAGGAAAATGATGGAAAGAAAACCTTTTATTGCAAATCCAAAACATCAATATCGTGTATTCCAATGTGGAGAATATGATTGTAGTAACCAATAACAAAAGAATGGAGATTATTACGAGTATCTAAGTTTGCCTCATTCCACAGATGAACTTTGATTATAAGGAAAATGGTGGAAGTAAAAGTTTTTCCTGCAAAGCCAAAGCTTCAATGTTGTGTATCCCAATGAGGGGAACATGATTGTAGTGCCCATAACAAAAAGAATGGAGATTATTACAAGTATCCAAGTTTGTCTTATTCCATAGATGAACTTTGATTATAAGGAAAATGGTGGAAAGAAAAGCTTTTCCTGCAAATCAAAGCATCAATCTCGTGTATCCCAATGAGGAGAACATGATTGTAATGCCTATAACAAAAAGAATGGAGATTATAATGAGTATCCAAGTTTATCTCATTTCACGGAAGAACTTTGATTATAAGGAAAATGGTGGAAAGAAAAGCATTTCCTGTAAATCCAAAGCATCAATCTCATGTATCCCAATAAGGAGAACTTAATTGTAGTGCCTATAACAAAAAAAATGGAGATTATAATGACTATCCAAGTCTGTCTCATTTCACAGATGAACTTTAATAATGTGGAAAATAGTAGAAAGAAAAGCTTTTCTTGCCAAATCAAAGCATCAATATCGTGTATCCCAATGAGGTAAGGATGAATGTAGTGCCTAATAACAAAAATAATGGAGATTATTACGAGTATCCAAATTTGTCTCATTTCATGGATGTACCTTAATTATAAGGAAAACAGTGTAAACAGAAGCTTTTCTTGCAAATCCAAAGCATCAATATCGTGTATCCCAATGAAGAGAACATGATTGTAGTGCCCATAACAAAAAGAATGGAGATTGTTACAAGTATACAAGTTTGTCTCATTTTGCGAATGAATTTTGATTATAAGGAAAATGATGGAAAGAAAAACTTTTCTTGCAAATCCACAGCATCAATATCGTGTATCCCAATGTGGAGAACATGATTGTAGTGGCCATAACAAAAAGAATGGAGATTATTATGAGAATCCAAGTTTGACTCATTTCACGGATGAACTTTGATTATAAGGAAAATGGAGGAAAGAAAAGCTTTTCTTGCAAATCCAAAGCATCAATATCATGTATCGCAATGTGAAGAACACGATCGTAGTGCCTAATCACAAAAAGAGTAGAGATTATTACGAGAATCCAAGTTTGTCTCATTTCACATATGAGCTATGACTATAAGGAAAATGGTGGAAAGAAAAGCTTTTCTTGCAAATCCAAAGCATCAATATTGTGTATTCTAATTTGTAGAACATGATTGTAGTGCCCAAGAATGGAAAGAATAGAGATTATTACGAGTACCCAAGTTTGTCTCATTTCAAGGATGAACTTTGATTATAAGGAAAATGGTGGAAAGAAAAGCTTTTCCTGTAAATCCAAAGCTTCAATGTCATGTATCCCAATGAGGACAACATGATTGTACCCATAACAAAGAGAATAAAGATTATTACGAGTATCCAAGTTTGTCTTATTTTGCAAATGAACTTTGATATAAAGAGAACGATGGAAAAAAAAAAGCTTTTCTAGCAAATCCAAAGTATCAGTATCATATATCCCAGTGTGGAGAACGTGGTTGTAGTGCCATTAACAAAAAGAATCGAGACAATTACGAGTATCCAAGTTTGCCTTATTTCACGATGAACTTAGATTATAAGGAAAATAGTGGAAAGAAAAGCTTTTCTTGCTGGTCCAAAGCATCAATATCATGTATCCCAGCATGGAGAACATGGTTGTAGTGCCCAATCACAAAAAAATGGAGATTATTACGAGAATCCGAGCTTGTCTCATTTCATGGATGAGCATTGACTACAACGAAAATAGTGAAAAGAAAAGCTTTTCTTGCAAATCCAAAGCATCAATGTTGTGTATTCCAATGTGGAGAACATGATTGTAGTGCCCATAACAAAAAGAATAGAGATCATTACGAGTATCCATGTTTGTCTTATTTCACTGATGAACATTAATTATAAGGGAAATAGTGGAAAGAAAAGCTTTTCTTGCAAATCTAAAGCATCAATATCATGTATTCCAATGTGGAGAACATGATTGTAGTGCCCAATAACAAAAAGAATGGAGATTAATACAAGTACCCAAGTTTGTCTGTCTCATTTCACGGATGAACTTTGATTATAAGGAAAATGGTGGAAAGAAAAGCTTTTCTTGCAAATCCAAAGCTTCAATATCGTATATCCCAATGAGGAGAACATGATTGTAGTGCCCATAACAAAAAGAATTGAGATTATTACAAGTATTCAAGTTTGTCTCATTTCGCGGATGAACTTTGATATAAGAAAAATGGTGGAAAGAAAAGCTTTTACTGCAAATCCAATGCACCAATGTCATGTATCCCAGTAAGGTGAACATGATTGTGTTGCCCATAACAAAAAGAATGGAGATCATTACAAGTGTCCATGTTTGTCTCATTTCATTGATGAACATTATTTATAAGGAAAATAGTGGAACGAAAAGCTTTTCTTGCAAATCCAAAGCATCAATGTTTTGTATACCAATATGGTGAACATGATTGTAGTGCCTATTAACAAAAAGAATCGAGATTATTATGAGTTTCTAGGTTAGTCTCATTTCACGGATGAGCTTTAATTGTAAGGAAAATGGTGGAAAGAGAAGCTTTTCTTGCAAATCCAAAGCATCAATATTGTGTATTCCAATGCGGAGAACGTGATTGTAGCGCGAAATGACAAAAAGATTGGAGATTATTACGAGAATCCAAGTTTGTCTCATTTCATCAATTAACTTTAATTATAAGGAAAATGGCGGAAAGAAAAGCTTTTCTAGCAAATCCAAAGTATCAATATGATGTATCCTAATGTGGAGAACATGGTTATAGTGCCCATTAACAAGAAGAATCGAGATAATTACGAGTATCCAAGTTTATCTCATTTGACGGCTGGACTTTGATTATAAGGAACATGGTGGAAAGAAAAACTTTTCTTGCAAATCCAAAGCATCCATATCATGTATCCCAATATGGAGAACATGGTTGTAATGGCCAATCACAATGGAAATGGAGACTATTACGAGGATCTAAGCTTATCTTATTTCACGGATGAACTTTGACTATAAGGAAAATAGTGGAAAGAAAAGCTTTTCATGCAAATCCAAAGCATCAATATCGTGTATTCCAATGTGGAGAGCATGATTGTAGCACCGTAGCACCCAATAACAAAAAGAATGGAGATTATTCCGAGTATCCAAGTTTGTCTCATTTTCGGATGAACTTTGATTATAAGGAAAATGGTGGAAAGAAAAGCTTTTCCTTCAAATCCAAAGCTTCAATGTCATGTATCCCAATGTGGAGAACATGATTGTAGTGCTCGTAACAAAAAGAATAGAGATTACTATAAGTATCCAAGTTTGTCTTATTTCATGGATGAACTTTGATTTTAAGGAAAATGGTGGAAAGAAAAGCTTTTCCCGTAAATATAAAGCTTGGCTGTCGTGTATCCCAATAAGGAGAACATGATTGTAGTGCCTATAACAAAAAGAATGGAGATTATTACAAGTATCCAAGTTTGTCTCATTTCATGGATGAACTTTTAATATAAAGAAAATGGTGGAAAGAAAAGCTTTTCCTACAAATCTAAAGCATCAATGTCATGGATCCCAATGATGAGAACATGATTGTGGCACCTATAACAAAAAGAATGGAGTTTGTTATGAGTATCCAAGTTTGTCTCATTTCATGGATGAACATTAATTATGTGGAAAATAGTGGAAAGAAAAGTTTTTCTTGCAAATCCAAAGCATCAATATCGTCTATCCCAATGTGGAGAACATGATTTAGTGCCCAATCGCAAAAAGAATGGACATTATAACGAGAATCCAAGTCTGACTCATTCCATAGACAAACTTTGACTTTAAGGAAACTAGTGGAAAGAAAACCTTTTCTTGCCAAACCAAAGCATCACTATTGTGTATCCTAATGAGGAGAACCTGATTGTACTACCCATAACAATAAAGAATGGAGATTATTACAAGTATCCAAGTTTACCTTATTTCACTTATGCACTTTGATTATAAGGAAAAGGGTGGAAAGAAAAGCTTTTCCTATAAATCCAAAGCTTCAATGTCATGTATCTCAATAAGGAGAACATGATTATAGTGCTCATACCAAAAAGAATAAAGATTACTACAAGTATCCAAGTTTGTCCATTTCACAGATGAACTTTAATTATATGGAAAATGGTGGGAGGAAAAGCTTTTCCTGCAAATCCAAAGCATCAATGTCATGTATCCCAATGAGGAGAACATGATTGTAGTGCCCATAACAAAAAGAATAGAGATTATTACGAGTATCCAAGTTTGCCTCATTTCACGGATGAACTTTTATTACAAAGAAAATGGTGTTAAGAAAAGCTTTTCCTGCAAATCTAAAGCATCAATGTCGTGTATCCCAATAATGAGAACATGATTGTGGTGCCCATAACAAAAAGAATTTAATTATAAGAAAATAGTGGAAAGAAAAGCTTTTCTTGCAAATCCAAAGCATCAATATCGTGTATCCCAATGTAGAGAACATGATTGTACTGCCCAATCGCAAAACGAATGGACATTATTACGAGAATCCAAGTTTGACTCATTTGATAGACAAACTTTGATTTTAAAGAAAATGGTGGAAAGAAAACCTTTTCTTGCCTTATTACACATATCCAGGTTTTCCTTATTTCACTGGTGAACTTTGATTATAAGGAAATTGGTGGAAAGAAAAGCTTTTCCTGCAAATCCAAAGCTTCAATGTCATGTATCCCAATGAGGAGAACTCGATTATAGTGCCTATAACAAAAAGAATAGAGATTACTATGAGTATCCAAGTTTGTCTCATTTCACGGATGAACTTTGATCATACAGAAAATGGTAGAAGAAAAGCTTTTCCTGCAAATCAAAAGCTTCAATGTCATGTATCCTAATGAGGAGAACATGATTGTAGTGCCCATAACAAAAAGAATGGAGATTATTATGAGTACCCAAGTTTGTCTCATTTCATGGATGAACTTTGATTATAACGAAAATGGTGAGCTTTCCCTGCAAATCCAAAGCACCAATGTCGTGTATCCCAATGATAAGAACATGATTGTGGTGCCCATAACAAAAAGAATGGAGATTGTTACGAGTACCCAACTTCGTCTCATTTTACAGTGAACATTAATTACAAGGAAAATAGTGGAAAGAAAAGCTTTTCTTGCAAATCCAAAGCATCAATATCTTGTATCCCAATATGGAGAACATGATTGTACTACCCAATCACAAAAAGAATAGACATTATTACGAGAATCCAAGGTTGACTCATTTGATGGACAAACTTTGATCATAAGGAAAATGGTAGAAAGAAAATCTATTCTTGCCAAACCAAAGCATTAATATCATGTATCCCAATGAGGAGAACATGATTGTACTACCCATAACAAAAAGAATGAAGATTATTATGAGTATCTAAGTTTGTCTTATTTCATGGATAACTTAATAATAAGAAAAATGGTGGAAAAAAAGCTTTTCCTGCCAAATCAAGGCATCAATATCGTGTATCCCAATGAAGGAAACATGATTGTCATGCCTAATAACAAAAAAATAGAGCATATTACGAGTATCTGAGTTTGTCTTATCTCATGGATGAACTTTGATTATAAGGAAAATGGTGGAAAGAAAAGCTTTTCTTGCAAATCCGAGCAACAATATCTAGTATCCCATTGTGGTGAACATGATTCAAGGCCCATAACAAAAAGAATAGAGATAATAATGAGCATCCAAGTTTGTCTCATTTCATGGATGAACTTTAATTAGACGAATGGTGGAAAGAAAAGCTTTTGTTCCCAAATCAAAGCATCAATATCGTGTATCCCAATGAGGTGAACAAGATTATTGTGCCACTAACAAAAAGAATCAAGATTATTACGAGTATCCAAGTTTGTCTCATTTCATAGATGTACTTTGATTATAAGGAAAATGGTGGAAAGAAAAGCTTTTATAGCAAATCCAAAGCATCAATATCATGTATCCCAATGTGGAGAACATGGTTGTAGTGCCCATAACAAAACGAATGGAGATTGTTACATTAAGTTTGTCTCATTTCATAGGCGAACATTAATTATAAGGAAAATAGCAGAAAGAAAAGCTTTTCTTGCAAATCCAAAGCATCAATACCATATATCCCAATGTGGGGAACATGATTGTATTGCCCAATCATAAAAAGAATGAACATTATTACGAGAACCCAAGTTTGACTCATTTGATGAACAAACTTTGATTATAAGGAAAATGGTGGAAAGAAAACCTTTCCTTGCCAAACTAAAGCAATAATATCGTGTATCATAATAAGGAGAACATGATTGTACTACCCATAACAAAAAGAATGAAGATTATTACGAGTATCCAAGTTTGTCTTATTTCATGGATAACTTAATAATAAGAAAAATGGTGGAAAACAAGCTTTTCCTGCCAGATCAAAAGCATCAATATCGTGTATCTCAATGAGGGGAACATGATTGTCGTGCCTAATAACAAAAAAATGGAGCATATTATGAGTATCCGAGTTTGTCTTATCTCATGGATGAACTTTGATTATAAGGAAAATGGTGGAAAGAAAAGCTTTTCTTGCAAATCCAAGCATCAATATCTTGTATCCCATTGTGTTGAACATGATTGCAGTGCACATAACAAAAAGAATAAAGATTATAATGAGTATCCAAGTTTGTCTCATTTCATGGATGAACTTTAATTAGACGAAAAATGGTGGAAAGGAAAGCTTATGTTCCCAAATCAAAGCATCAATATCGTGTATCCCAATGAGGTGAACAAGATTGTCGTGCCACTAACAAAAAGAATCAAGATTATTACGAATATCCAAGTTTGTCTCATTGCACAGATGTACTTTGATTATAAGGAAAATAGTGGAAAGAAAAGCTTTTCTAGCAAATCCAAAGCATCAATAGCATGTATCCCAATGCAAAGAAAATGGTTGTAGTGCCCATAACAAAACGAATGGAGATTGTTATGTCAAGTTTGTCTCATTTCATGGGCGAACATTAATTATAAGGAAAATAACAGAAAGAAAAGCTTTTCTTGCAAATCCAAAGCATAAATACCGTATATCCCAATGTGGAAAACATGATTGTACTGCCCAATCACAAAAAGAATGAACATTATTATGAGAATCCAAGTTTGACTCATTTGATGGACAAACTTTGATTATAAGGAAAATGGTGGAAAGAAAACCTTTCCTTGCCAAACCAAAGCATTAATATCGGGTATCATAATGAGGAGAACATGATTGTACTACCCATAACAAAAAGAATGAAGATTATTACGAGTATCCAAGTTTGTCTTATTTCACAAATAACTTAACAATAAGGAAAATGGTGGAAAAAAAAAGCTTTTCCTACCAAATCAAAGCATCAATATCGTGTATCCCAATGAGGAGAACATGATTGTCATGCCTAATAACAAAAAAATGGGGATTATGACGAGTATTCGAGTTTGCCTAATCTCGTGGATAAACTTTGATTATATGGAAAATGGTGGAAAGAAAAGCTTTTCTTGCAAATCCAAAGCATCAATATCTTGTATCCCATTGTGGTGAACATGATTGTAGTGCCCACGACAAAAAGAATGGAGATTATAAAAAGTATCCAAGTTTATCTCATTTCATAGATAAATTTTAATTAGACGAAAAATTATGGAAAAAAAAGCTTTTGTTGCCAAACCAAAGCATCAATATCATGTATCCTAATGAGGTGAACAAGATTGTTGTGCCACTAACAAAAAGAATCAAGATTATTATGAGTATCCATGTTTATCTCATTTCATAGATGAACTTTGATTATAGGGAAAATGGTGGAAAGATAAGCTTTTCTGGCAAATCTAAAGCATTAATATCACGTATCCCAATACGAAGAACATGGTTGTAGTGCCCATAACAAAAGGAATGGATATTATTATGAGAATCCAAGTTTGACTCATTTCATGGATGAACTTTGATTATAAGGACAGTGGTGGAAAGAAAAGCTTTTCTTGCAAATCTAAAGCATCAATATCTTGTATCCCATTATGGAGAACTTGATTGTAGTGCCCATAACAAAAAGAATGGAGATTATAACGACTATCCAAGTTTGTCTCATTTCATGGATGAACTTTGATTATACAAACATTATAGTGCTTAATCATGAAAAGAACAAAGATGATTATGAGAATCCATGTTCGTACCATTTGATGGACAAACTTTGATTCTAAGAAAAATAGTGGAAAGGAATTCTTTTCTTGCCACCCAAAAACATCAATATCATGTATCCTAATGAGGAGAACTTGATTATAGTGCTCAATCTCAAAAAGATTGAAGATTCTTACAAGAAACAAAGTTTATGTCATTTGATGGACAAATATTGGTTCTAGGCAAAATGGTGGAAACAAAAGCTTTTCTTGCAAAACCAAGGAATCAATATCATGTATCCTAATGAGAAGAATGTGATTATGGTACCCAATTATGAAAAGAATAGAGATTACTAAGAGAATTCATGTTTCTCTTATTTGACAAATGAACTTTGATTCTAAGGAAAATAGAGGAAAAAAAGCTTTTCTTGCCAAACCAAAGCATCAATATCGTGTATCCAAATAAGAAGAACATGATTATAGTGCCCAATCATGAAAATTATGGAGCTTGTAATAAGAATCCATGTTTGTCTTATTTGACGAACAAGCATTGATTCTTAGGAAAATTATGGAAGGAAACACTTTTCTTGCCAATCCAAAGCATCAATATCATGTATCGCAATAAGGAGAACATGATTCTATGAGAATCATGAAAGGAATGAAGATTATTATGAGAATCCATGTTTGTCCTAATTGATCAATGAACTTTGATTCTAAGAAACATGGTGGAAGGAAAAGCCTTTCCTATTATAGCAAAGCATCAATATCATGTATCCCAATAAGGAGAACGCGATTATAGCACTCAATCATGAAAAGAAAAAAGATTATTACGAGAATCAAAGTTTGTCTCATTTGATGGTTGAATATTAATTCTAAGCAAAATGGTGGAAACAGAAGCTTTTCTTGCGAATCCAATTCATCAATATAATGCACCCTAATGAGAAAAATGTGATTATGGTGCCCAATTGTGAAAAGATTGGGGAAAATTAAGAGAATTCATGTTTGTCTCATTCGACAGATGAACATTGATTCTAAGGAAAATGGAGGAAAAAAAAGCTTTTCTTGCCAAACCAAAGCATCAATATTGTCTATCCCAATAAGAAAAACATGATTATAGTGCCTAAACATGAAAATTATGGAGATTGTTATGAGAATCCATGTTTGTATCATTTGATAGATGAAGTTTGATTCTTAGGAAAATAGTGGAAACAAACGCTTTTCTTGCCAAACTAATGCTTCAACATCGGGTATCCCAATGATCATTATAGTACTCAACCATTACATGAACGAAAATTATTATGAGAATCCATTCGTACAATTTGACGGGTGAACTTTGATTCTAAGGGAAATGGTGGAAAAGAATTCTTTCCTGCCATACCAAAGCATTAATATTGTGTATCATAATGAGGAGAACGTGATTATAGTGCTTAATCACGAAAAGAATGAAGATTATTACATTACAAAAATCAAAGTTTGTCTCATTTGATGGATGAATATTAATCCTAAGCATTGTAAATCCCATTCATCAATATAATGTAACCCAATGAGAAGAATGTGATTACCTTGCCCAATTGTGAAAAGAATAGGGATAATTAAAAGAATTCATATTTGCCTCATTTGGCAGATGAACTTTGATTCTAAGGAAAATGGAGGAAAAAAAGCTTTTATTGCCAAACCAAAGCATTAATATCGTGTATCCCAATAAAGAGAACATGATTAAAGTGCCCAATCATGAAAATTACAGAGATTGTTTTGAGAATCCACGTTTGTCTCATTTGACAAACAAGCATTGATTCTTAGGAAAATAGTGGAAAGAAATGCTTTTCTTGCCAAACTAAAGCTTCAACATGACGCATCCTAAGGATCATTATAGTGTTCAATCATGAAATGAATGAAGATTATTATGACAATCCATGTTCCTACCATTTGACGAACGAACTTTGATTCTAAGCAAAATGGTGCACATAAATTCTTTCCTGCCACACCAAAGCATCAATATCATGTATCATAATGAGGAGAACGTGAGTGCTCAATCATGAAAACAATAAAGATTATTATGAGAATCAAAGTTTGTCTCATTTGATGAACAAATATTAATTCTAAGCAAAATGGTGGAAACAAAAGCTTTTCCTACAAAACCCATTCATCAGTATTATGTAACCCAATGAGAAGAATGTGATTACATTGCCCAATTGTGAGAAGAATAGGGACAGTTAAATGAATTCATATTTGTCTTACTTGACAGTCGAACCTTGATTATAAGGAAAATGGAGGAAAAAAAGCTTTTACTATCAAACCAAAGCACTAATATCGTGTATCCTAATAAAGAGAACATGATTAGAGTGCCTAATCATGAAAATTATGGAGATTGCTATGAGAACCCATGTTTGTCTCATTTGACAGACAAGCATTGATTCTTAGGAAAATAGTGGAAAGAAATGTTTTTTTTGCCAAACCAAAGCTTTAACTTCATGTGTCCCAATGATCATTATAGTGCTCAATCATGAAAAGAATGAAGATTACTATGAGAATCTACGTTCATACCATTTGATGGATGAACTTTGATTCTAAGCAAAATGGTGCAAAGAAATTCTTTCCTCCACACCAAAGCATCAATATCGTGTATCATAATGAGGAGAACGTGATTATAGTGCTCAATCATGAAAAGAATGAAGATTATTACAAGAATCAAAGTTTGTCTCAATTGATGGACGAATATTAATTCTAAGCAAAATGGTGGAAACAAAAGCTTTTCTTGCAAAACCAATTCATCAATACAATGGAACCTAATGAGAAGAATGTGATTACGTTGCCCAATTGTGAAAAGATTGGAGAAAATTAAGAGAATTCATGTTTGTCTCATTTGACAGACAAACGAAAGCATCAATATCATGTATCCCAATAAGAAGAACATGATTATGTGCCTAATCATGAAAGTTATGGAGATTGTTATGAGAATCCATGTTTGTATCATTTGATAGACAAAGTTTGATTCTAAGGAAAGTAGTGGAAACAAAAGCTTTTCTTGCCAAACTAATGCTACAACATCAGGTATCCCAATGGTCATTATAGTGCTCAAACATGACCAAAACGAAGACTATTATGAGAATCCACATTCATTCCATTTGACGGGCAAACTTTGATTCTAAGGGAAATGTGGAAGAAAAATTTTTCTTGCAATACCAAAACATCAATATCTTGTATCATGACAAAGAGAACACGATTATAATGCTTAATCACAAAAAGAATGAAGATTATTACGAGAATCAAAGTTTGATTCTTGCAAAATAGTGGAAACAAAAGCTTTTCTTGCAAAACCAATTCATTAATATAATGTATTACGTTGCCTAATTGTGAAAAGAAAGGGGATAATTAAGAGAATTCATGTTTGTCTCATTTGATGGATAAACTTTTATTCTAAGGAAAATGGAGGAAAGGAAAGCTTTTCTTGCCAAACCAAAGCATCAATATTGTGTATCCCAATAAAAAAACTTGATTATAGAGCCTAATCATTAAAATTATGGAGATTGCTATGAGAATCCATGTTTGTATCATTTGACAGATAAAGTTTGATTCTTAGGAAAATAGTGGAAACAAAAGCTTTTCTTGCAAAACCAATGCCTCAACATCGGGTATCTCGATGATCATTATAGTGCTTAATCATGACATGAACGAAGATTATTATGAGAATCCACATTTGTACCATTTGATGAATGAACTTTGATTCTAAGAAAAATAGTGGAAAGAAATTCTTTCTTGCCATACCAAAACCTTAATAACATGCATCATAATGAGGCAAACGTGATTATAGTCCTCAATCACGAAAAGAATAAAGATTTTTACGAAAATCAAAGTTTGTCTCATTTAATGGGCAAATATTAATTCTAAGGAAAATGCTGGAAACAAAAACTTTTCTTGCAAAACCAAATCATCAATATAATGCATCCCAATGAGAAGAATGTGGTTCTAGTGCCTAATTGCGAAAAGATTAGGGATAATTAAAAGAATTCATGTTTGTTTCATTTGATGGACAAGCTTTGATTCTAAGGAAAATGGAGGAAAGAAAACCTTTTCTTGCCAAACCAAAGCATCAATATTGTGTATCCCAATAAAAAGAACATGATTATAGTGCCTAATCATGAAAATTATAGAGATTGTTATGAGAATCCATGTTTGTATCATTTGGCAGATGAAGTTTGATTCTTAGGAAAAGTGAAAACAAAAGCTTTTCTGACTAAGCCAATGCTTCAATATCGGGTATCCCAATGATCATTATAGTGATCGATCATGACAGGAAGGAAAATTATTATGAGAATCCACATTCATACCATTTTAATTGATGAACTTTGATTCTAAGGAATATGGTGGAAAGAAATTCTTTACTACCATACCAAAGCATCAATATTATATGTCATAATAAGGAGAACATGGTTATAGTGCTCAATCACAAAAAGAATAAAGATTCTTATAAGAATCAAAGTTTGTGTCATTTGATGGACAAATATTGATTCTAAACAAAAGATTTTCTTGCAAAACCAATGTATTAAAATAATGTAACCTAATGAGAAGAATGTGATTACGTTGCCCAATTGTGAAAAGAATCAAGATAATTAAGAGAATTCATATTTGTCTCATTTGATAGACGAACTTTGATTTAAAGGAAAATGAAGGAAAAAAAAGCTTTTATTACCAAACCAAAGCATCAATATCGTGTATCCCAATAAGGAGAACATGATTAGATTGCCCAATCATGAAAATTATGGAGACTATTATGAGAATCCACATTTGTCTCTTTTGACAGACAAGCATTGATTCTTAGGAAAATAGTGGAAAGAAACGCCTTTCTTACCAAACCAAAGGTTCAACATCACGTATCCCAATGATCATTTAGTGCTTAATCATGAAAAGAATAAAGATTATTATGAGAATCCACATTCGTGCCATTTGATGGATGAACTTTGATTCTAAGCAAAATGGTGGAAAAAAAATTCTTCTAAGCAAAATGGTGGAAAAAAAATTCTTTCATGCCATACTAAAGCATTAATATCATGTATCATAATAAGGAGAATGTAATTATAATGCTCAACCACAAAAAGAATGAAGATTTTTGTGAGAATCAAAGTTTATGTCATTTGACAAACAAATATTGATTCTAAGCAAAATGGTGGAAATGAAAGCTTTTCTTGCAAAACCAATTCATCAACATAATGTTTCCTAATGAGAAGAATGTGATTATGTTGTCCAATTTTGAATAGAATGGGGATAATTAAGAGAATTCATATTTGTCTCATCTGACGGATGAACTTTTATTCTAAGGAAAATGGAGGAAAGAAAAACTTTTCTTGCCAAACCAAGGCGTCAATATCATGTATCCCAATAAAGAGAACATGATTAGAGTGCCTAATCATGAAAATTATGGAGATTGCTATGAGAATCCATGTTTGTATCATTTGACAAACAAGCATTGATTCTTAGTAAAACAATGGAAAGAAGAGCTTTGCTTGCCAAACAAAAGCTTCAACATCGCGTATCTAAATGATCATTAAGTGTTCAATCTTGAAAAGAATGAAGATTATTATGAGAATCCATGTTCGTACCATTTGACGGATGAACTTTGATTCTAAGGAAAATAGTAGAAAGAAAATCTTTCATGCCATACCAAAGCATCAATATCATGTATCATAATGAGGAGAACATAATTATAGTGCTCAATCACAAAAAGAATGAAGATTATTGTAAGAATCGAAGTTTGTCTCATTTAATGGATGAATATTAATTCTAAGGAAAATGGTGGAAACAAAAGCTGTTCTTGCAAAACCAATTCATCAATATAATGTACCCCAATGAGAAGAATGTGATTATGATGCCCAATTGTGAAAAAATTAGGGATAATTAAAAGAATTCATGTTTGTCTTATTTGACGGATGAATTTTGATTCTAAGAAAAATGCAAGGAAAAAAAAGCTTTTGTTACCAAACCATAGCATGAATATTGTGCATCCCAATAAAAAGACATGATTATAGTGCCTAATCATGAAAATTATGGACATTGTTATGAGAATCCATGTTTGTATCATTTGACAGATGAAGTTTGATTCTTAGGAAAGTAGGGAAACAAAAGCTTTTCTTACCAAACTAATGCCTCAACATCTAGTATCCCAATTATCATTACCGTGCCCAATCATAACAAGAATGAAGATTATTATGAGATTCCATGTTCATACCATTTGATGGGCAAACTTTGATTCTAAGGTAAATGGTGGAAAGAAATTCTTTCCTGCCATACCAAGGCATCAATACCGTGTATCATAATAAGGAGAATGTGGTTACAGTGCTCAATCATGAAAAAAATAAAGATTTTTACGAGAATCAAAGTTTGTCTCACTTGATGGATGAATATTAATTCTAAGCAAAATGGTGGAAACAAAAGCTTTTCTTGCAAAACCAATTCATCAAAAAATGTACCCCAAAGAGAGAATGTGATTATGTTGGCCAATTGTGAAAAGATTAGGGATAATTAACAGAATTCATGCTTGTCTCATTTGACAAATGAATTTTGATTCTAAGGAAAATGGAGGAAAAAAAAGCTTCTCATGCCAAACCAAAGCATCAATATCGTGTATCCCAATAAAAAGAACATGATTATAGTGCCTAATCATGAAAATTATGGAGATTGTTATGAGAATCCATGTTGTATCATTTGACATACGAAGTTTGATTCTTAGGAAAATAGTGGAAACAAAAGCTTTTTTGCCAAACCAATGCTTCAACATCGGGTATCCCAATGATCATTATAGTGCTCAATCATGACAAGAACAAAGATTATTAATGAGAATCCATTTTCGTACCATTTGATGGGCAAACTTTGATTCTAAGGAAAATGGCAAAAAGAAATTCTTTGCTGTAATACCAAAGCATCAATATCGTGTATCATAATAAGGAGAACGTGGTTATAGTGCTCAATCACAAAAAAAATGAAGATTCTTACTAGAATTAAAGTCTCAATTGATGGACAAATATTAATTCTAAGCAAAATGGTGGAAACAAAAGCTTTTCTTACAAAACCCATTCATCAATATAATGTAACCCAATGAGAAGAATGTGATTACATTGCCCAATTGTGAAAAGAATAGGGATAATTAGAAGAATTCATATTTGTCTCATTTGACAAATGACCTTTCATTCTAAGGAAAATGGAGGAAAAAACTTTTATTGCCATACCAGAGCATCAATAGCATGTATCCCCATAAAGAGAACATGATTAGAGTCCCCAATCATGAAAATTATAGAGATTGTTGTGAGAATCCACGTTTATCTCATTTGATAGACAAGCATTGATTTTTAAAAAAATAGTGGAAAGAAATGCTTTTCTTGCCAAACCAAAGCTTCAACATCACGTATCCCAATGATCATTATAGTGCTCAATCATGGAAAGAATGAAGATTATTATGAGAATCCACAGTCATACCATTTCATAGATTAACTTTGATTCTAAGCAAAATGGTGCAGAGAAATTCTTTCCTGCCACCCCAAAGCATCAATATCATGTATCATAATGAGGAGAATATGATTATAGCGCTCAATCATGAAAAAAATGAAGATTATTACGAGAATCAAAGTTTGTCTCATTTGATGGATAAATATTAATTCTAAGCAAAATAGTGGAAACAAAAGCTTTTCTTGCAAAACCAATTCAGCAATATAGTGTACCCCAATGAGAAGAATGTGATTACATTGCCCAATTGTGAAAAGATTGGGGAAAATTAAGAGAATTCATGTTCATCTCATTTGACGGATGAACTTTGATTCTAAGGAAAATAAAGATATTATGTATCCTAATAAGAAGAACATGGTTATGGTGCCTAATCATGGAAATTATGGAGATTGTTATGAGAATCTATGTTTGTATCATTTAACAGACAAAGTTTGATTCTTAGGAAAATGGTGGAAAAAAATTCTTTCCTACAACACCAAAGCATCAATATCATGCACCATAATGAGAAGAACATGATTATAATGCTCAATCACAAAAGGAATGAAGATTATTACGAGAGTCAAAGTTTGTCTCACTTGATGGATGAATATTAAGTTTAAGCAAAATGGTGGAAACAAAAGCTTTTCTTGCAAAATGAATTCACCAATATAATGTATGATGTTGCCCAATTGTGAAAAGAATGGGGATAATTAAGAGAATTCATGTTTATCTCATTTGATGGATAAACTTTTATTCTAAGGAAAATGGAGGAAAGGAAAGTTTTTCTTGCCAAACCAAAGCATCAATATCGTGTATCCCAATAAGAAGAACTTGATTATAATGCCTAATCATGAAAATTATGGAGATTGCTATGAGAATCCATGTTTCTATCATTTGACAGACGAACTTTGATTCTTAGGAAAATAGTGGAAGCAAAAGCTTTTCTTAGAAACTAATGCTTCAATATTAGGTTCCCAATGATCATTATAGTGTTCAATCATGATAGGAGTAAAAATTATTATGAGAATGCACATTCATACCATTTGACGGATGAACTTTGATTCTAAGGAAAGTAAGGGAAAAAAAATTCTTTCTTGCCATATGAAAGCCTTAATATCGTGTATCATAACGAGGAGAATGTGATTATAGTGCTTAATCACGAAAGGAATAAATATTTTTATGAGAATCAAACTTTGTCTCATTTGATGGACAAATATTAATTCTAAGCAAAATAGTGGAAACAAAAGCTTTTCTTGCAAGACCAATTCATCAATATAATGCACCTCAATGAGAAGAATGTGATTATGGTGCCCAATTGTGAAAAGATTGGGGATAATTAAAAGAATTCATGTTTGCCTCATTTGATAAATGAACTTTGATTCTAAGGAAAATGGAGGAAATAAAAGCTTTTCTTGCCAAACCAAAGCATCAATATCATGGATCCCAATAAAAAAAAACATGATTATAGTGCCTAATCATGAAAATTATGGAGATTGTTATGAGAATCCATGTTTGTATCATTTGACAGATGAAGTTTGATTCTTAGGAAAATAATGGAAACAAAAGCTTTTCTTGCGAAACTAATGCTTCAACATCGGGTATCCCAATGATCATTATAGTGCTCAATCATGACAGGAATGAAGATTATTATGAGAATCCATATTCGTACCATTTGACGGATGAATTTTCATTCTAAGGAAAATAGTGGAAAGAAAATTCTTTCTTGCCATACCAAAGCCTCAATATCGTGTATCATAACGAGCAGAATGTGATTATAGTGCTTAATGCTGAAAGGAATAAAGATTTTTACGAGAATCAAAGTTTGTCTCATTTGATGGAAAAATATTAATTCTAAGCAAAATGGTGAAAACAAAAGCTTTTCTTCAGAGACCAATTCATCAATATAAAGCACCCCAACGAGAAGAATGTGATTATGGTGCCCAATTGTGAAAAGATTAGGGATAATTAAAAGAATTCATGTTTGCCTCATTTGATGGATGAACTTTGATTCTAAGGAAAATGGATAAAAGAAAAGCTTTTCTTACCAAACCAAAGCATCAATATTGTGAATCCTAATAAAAAAACATGATTATAGTGCCTAATCATGAAAATTATGGAAATGGTTATGAGAATCCATGTTTGCATCATTTGACAGACGAAGTTTGATTCTTAGGAAAATAGTGGAAACAAAAGCTTTTCTTGCCAACCCAATGCTTCAACATCAGGTATCCTAATGATCGTTATAGTCCTCGATCATGATAGGAATGAAGATTATTATGAAAACCCACATTCATACCATTTTAACTGACGAACTTTGATTCTAAGGAAAGTGGTGGAAATAAATTCTTTCCTGCCATACCAAAGCATCAATATCATGTATCATAATGAGGAGAACATGGTTACAGTGCTAAATCATGAAAAGAATGAAGATTCTTACTAGAATCGAAGTTTGTGTCATTTGATGGACAAATATTGATTCTAAGCAAAATGGGGGAAACAAAAGCTTTTCTTGCAAAATCAATTCATCAAAATAATGTAACCCAATGAGAAGAATGTGATTACATTGCCCAATTGCGAAAAAAATTAGGATAATTAAGAGAATTCATATTTATCTCATTTGATGGACGAGCTTTCATTCTAAGGAAAATGGAGGAAAAAAAGCTTTTATTGCCAAACCAAAGCATCAATATCGTGTATCCCAATAAGGAGAACATGATTAGAGTGCCCAATCATGAAAATTATGGAGATTGTTATGAGAATCCACATTTGTCTCATTTGACAGATGAGCATTGATTCTTAGAAAACTAGTAGAAAGAAATGCCTTTCTTGGCAAACCAAAGCTTCAACATTGGGTATCCCAATGATCATTTATTGCTTAATCATGAAAAGAATGAGTATTGTTATGAAAATCCACGTTCATACTATTTGATGGATGAACTTTGATTTTAAGCAAAATGGTGGAAAAAAATTCGGTCATGCCATACCAAAACATTAATATCATGTATCATAATGAGGAGAATGTGATTACAATGCCCAATCATGAAAAAAATGAATATTTTTATGAGAATCAAAGTTTATGTCATTTGACAGACAAATATTGATGCTAAGCAAAATGGTGGAAATGAAAGCTTTTCTTGCGAAACCAATTCATCAATATAATGTTCCCCAATGAGAAGAATGTGATTACGTTGCCCAATTGTGAAAAAAATTGGGATAATTAAGAGAATTCATGTTTGTCTCATTTGATGGATGAACTTTTATTCCAAAGAAAATGGACGAAAGAAAAGCTTTTCTTGCCAAACCAAAGCATCAATATCATGTATCCCAATAAAGAGAACATGATTAGAGTGCCCAATCATGAAAATTATGGAATTGCTATGAGAATCCATGTTTGTATCATTTGACAGAGAATCATTGATTCTTAGGAAAATAGCAGAAAGAAATACTTTTCTTGCCAAACCAAAGCTTCAACAACATGTATCCAAATGATCATTTAGTGCTCAATCTGAAAAGAATAAAGATTATTGTGAGAACCCAAGTTCATACCATTTGACAGATGAACTTTGATTTTAAGGAAAATAGTGAAAAGAAATTCTTTCCTGCCATACCAAAGCATCAATATCATGTATCATAATAAGGAGAACGTGGTTATAGTGCTCAATCACAAAAATAATAAAGATTATTATGAAAATCAAAGTTTGTCTCATTTAATGGATGAATATTAATTCTAAGCAAAATGGGGGAAACAAAAGTTTTCTTGCAAAACCAATTCATCAATATAATGAAACCCAATGAGAAGAATATGATTATGTTGCCTAATTCTAAAAAGATTAGGGATAATTAAAAGAATTCATGTTTGTTTCATTTGATAGATAAATTTTGGTTCTAATGAAAATGAAGGAAAAAAAAGCTTTTCTTGCTAAACCAAAGCATCAATATCGTGTATCCCAATAAAAAGAACATGATTATAGTGCCTAATCATGAAAATTATGGAGATTGTTATGAGAATCCATGTTTGTATCATTTGACAGATGAAGTTTGATTCTTAGGAAAATAATGGAAACAAAAGTTTTTCTTGCAAAACCAATTCATCAATATAATGTTCCCTAATAAGAAGAATGTGATTACATTGCCCAATTGTGAAAAGAATGGGGTTAATTAAGAAAATTCATGTTTGTCTTATTTGATGGATGAACTTTTATTCTAAGGAAAATGGATGAAAGAAAAGCTTTTCTTGCTAAACCAATGCATCAATATCATGCATCCCAATAAAAAGAACATGATTAGAGTGCCCAATCATAAAAATTATGGAGATTGCTATGAGAATCCATGTTTGTATCATTTGATAGACAAGTATTGAGGAAAATAGTGGAAAAAAATTCATTTCTTGCCAAACCAATGCTTCAACATTAGGTATCCCAATGATCATTATAGTGCTCAATCATGACAAGAACGAAGATTTTTATGAGAATCCACATTCGTACCATTTGACGGGCAAACTTTGATTCTAAGACAATTGGTGGAAAAAAATTCTTTCCTGCAATACCAAACCATCAATATCGTGTATCATAATGAGGAAAACATGATTATAATGCTCAATCATAGAAAGAATGAAGATTATTACAAGAATCAAGGTTTGTCTCACTTGATGGATGAATATTAAGTCTAAGCAAAATGGTGGAAACAAAAGCTTTTCTTGCAAAACCAATTCATCAATATAATGTATTACATTGCCCAATCGTGAAAAGAATGAGGATAATTAAGAGAATTCTTGTTTGTCTCATTTGACAGATGAACTTTTATTCTAAGGAAAATAGTGGAAAGAAAAGCTTTTCTTGCCAAACCAAAGCATCAATATTGTGTATCCCAATAAAAAGAACTTGATTATGATGCCCTAATTATGAAAATTATGGAGATTGCTATGAGAATCCATGTTTGTATCATTTGATAGATGAAGTTTGATTCTCGAAAAAATAATGGAAGCAGAAGCTTTTCTTACCAAACCAATCCTTCAACATTAGGTATCCCAATGATCATTACAGTGCTCAATCATGATGAGAATGAAGATTATTATGAGAATCCACTTCATATCATTTGACGGATGAACTTTGATTCTAAGGAAAATGGGGGAAAGAAATTTTTTCCTACCATACCAAAGCATCAATATCATGTATCATGATGAGAAGAATGTGATTATTGTGCTCAATGATGAAAAAAATGAAGATTATTACGAGAATCAAAGTTTGTCTCATTTGATGGATGAATATTGATTCTAAGCAAAATGGTGGAAACAAAAGCTTTTCTTGCAAAACCAATTCATCAATATAATGTATCCCAATGAGAAGAATGTGATTACGTTGCCTAATTGTGAAAAGAATAGGGATAATTAAGAGAATCATGTTTATCTCATTTGATGGATGAACTTTTATTCTATGGAAAATAGAGGAAATAAAAGCTTTTCTTGCCAAACCAAAGCATCAGTATCGTGTATCCCTATAAGAAGAACATGATTATAGTGCCTAATCATGAAATTATGGAGATTGTTATGAGAATCCATGTTTATATCATTTGACAAACAAAGTTTGATCCTTAAGAAATTAGTGGAAATAAAACCTTTTCTTGCCAAACTAATGCTTCAACATCAGGTATCCCAATGATCGTTATAGTGCTTAATCATAACAAGAATGAAGACTATAATGGGAATCCACGTTAGTACCATTTGATGGGTGAACTTTGATTCTAAGGGAAATGGTGGAGACAGATTCTTTCCTGCTATAGCAAAGCATCAATATCATGTATCATAATGAGAAGAACATGATTATAGTGCTCAATCATGAAAAGAATGAAGATTATTACAGGAATCAAAGTTTGTCTCACTTGATGGATGAATATTATTTGTAACCAAAATGGTGGAAACAAAAGCTTTTCTTGCAAACTAATTCATGAATATAATGTATCCCAATGAGAAGAATATGATTACATTGCCCAATTGTGAAAAGAATGGGGATAATTAAGAGAATTCATGTTTACTTTTATTCTAAGAAAAGCAGGAAAGAAAATCTTTCTTGCCAAACCAAAGCATTAATATCGTGTATCCCAATAAGAAAAACTTGATTACAGTGCCAAATCATGAAAATTATAGAGATTGCTATGAGAATCCATGTTTGTATCATTTGATAGATGAAATTTGATTTTTAGGAAAATAATGGAAACAAAAGCTTTTCTTGCGAAATAAGTGCTTCAACATCGGGTATCCCAATGATCATTATAGTGCTCAATTATGACAGCAACGAAGATTATTTTGAGAATCCACATTCATACCATTTGACAGATAAACTTGGATTTAAGGGAAAATGGAGGAATGAAATTTTTTCCTGCCATACCAAAGCATCAATATCGTATAAGGAAAATGTGATTATAATGCTCAATCACGAAAAGAATGAAGATTATTACGAGAATCATAGTTTGTCTCATTTAATGGATGAATATTAATTCTAAGCAAAATGGTGGAAACAAAAGCTTTTCTTGCAAAACCAATTCATCAATATAATGTAACCTAATGAGAAGAATATGATTACATTGCCCAATTGTGAAAAGAATAGGGATAATTGAGAGAATTCATATTTGTTTCATTTGACGGATGGCACTATGTGCCCTAAGGTGGATCCTCGTGGATCTATGGGTCTTGAACGACCATCATGAAATGGCCAATGCTTGGAGTCGCCAACGATCATTTTGGGCTAGGCATGATCGGATGCCTATTGCAACCTATGTCTTCAGTTACAAAACTCAAAACATCGATCTCGTGGTCTACATAGTATAAAGTTTTGCCATTTGGGTTTGGGAGTTGGTTACGCATGATGAGGCACAAACCTCCTCGCAATGCACGTAATCAGTACCTTACTAGTTATGTATTATCTTAGTTTTGATTCTTTCGATCTTAACTCATCATTATTTTGATATAACCCCCTTTTAATGAATGAATTTTATAGAAATACAAATCTAGGTTTTGATGAAAAGATTTAATCTCATATATGCCTGGGAAGGATAGGGAATATAGAGATTTTCAATAAAAATGACCTTTGGATTTTTTTTTGAAAAAATGGAATATACCATATTCAGCACTAGAGAGATACCCACATGGAACATTACCTTTAATTTTACTTGAAATGATTTGAAAACATGAATGCAAATAATCATCATAAAGAAATCACATTAGTAAGGCAACAAACAAAGTAACATAACTTGGACCATTCAATATAATGTTAAAGAGAAGAGATGGACTATTGGAATTTATCTCGCAATTGGCATCGATTATCTGAGAATAACCGAATTGATAGTTTTTTAGACGCATCTGGGTTCCTTGATTGAACAAGCTTTTCTTGACACATTCATGGAAGCTAAAGAAGGAGAAAAATTTAATTGTAGTTAAAAGACAGGGTTAGAGTATCCCCATGGATGACAAATAATTTTGACAAAGGAAGATTTCTAAATCTTGACAATTTTGAAAAGTGGGGTTAGAGTATCCCTTCAAAAGATCATGGTTGAAGTATCCCCGTGGATGACAAATAATTTTGACAAAGAAAGATTTTTAAATCTTGACAATTTTGAAAAACAAGATTGGAGTATCGCCTCAAAAGGTCAAGGTTAGAGTATCCCCAAAAGTAATATATCTGACACTCTTTAAAAAAGTCAAGTTGGAAAACTTAAGTTGACAAAGCTTCATGATTTAGAAAATGAGTGAGCATTTTGATGATCTTTGGGAAAAGAAGTTATGAATGAGGATGATAAAGATGTAAAAATATATTCGTGCCTTGATACGAGCTTGTGGGAGGTCAAAGCATGTTCTCAAGTTTGATTGGGGGTGATACGGAGACATTCGAATGTCTCGAGACAAAATTTAGGAAAACAACTTAATTTTAACCATGATAGAGAATAGGGGACAGCATCGCGTGATCCTACTTTCTAAATTTATTCTGCATTGGTTTGAAGGGTTTAGAGGATAGATAAGATACCATTAGAAAGGTAACTTGACAAGGGTCAATCTAAAAATATTCCAAATATCCCAAAAAATCACCTTTTTAGGTCAATAAATTTTCAAATTTGGGTCAATTACACTACTGATAGAGCATGCAAGGAAAAGGGTCTGTCAAAATTTAAAAAATCATTCCAGACTCATTTGGTATCGAAAAATTATAGATAATACCTTTCCAGAAAGGGAATTTCATGAACGTTTTAGGAAAAATGTTCGATGAATTTGGAAAAATTGTTTAGTGAGCCTAGAGGGCCCAACCAAAATGCACTTTGTTAACTCCAAGGATTCTAGACAGTCTAGGTTTGAAAAATCAGAACTTTTTCATCCAGACTAATCCTGGGGTGAACATGAGCTCATTTTAAAGATATTTTGACACACATTCAGAGAAAAATATTATAAAATTCATAACAAAATCATTTAGGATTTTAAAGTGATTTTTCAATTTGTAACAATGATGTAGATTTTTCAATCTGTATGTTCATAGGTCCAAACTTGAGTCATCGATATTCGAATGTCCATGACTGAAGGGAAAGAGTGACATGAGCATCGTGAACTCATTTGCACAGCCCCAGAGTAATTTGGGATGATGAAATAGCCCGTTGATCATACCACTCAAGATTTTGACTCAAAAACAAGGCATGAACATTTAGGGAACAAGTGCAAGCCCATTTTCATTGGAAAATCAAAAGTTTTGAGCTCGTTTAATCAGGATTACAAATATGGAAAACTTCATCTTCCCCAAGAGTTTTTTAGTTAACTTTAAGGAAAATGCTAAGTTCATGCTAGTCCTCATTGGTTGAGGTTAGCATGCTTGGCTTGGGGAGGTTTTGAAAATCAGTTTTTTTTTATAGCCATCAAACATGCACTTTGGCAAGGAGAAGATAACAAACCTACAAGGGATGGCACATAACATGAATGGGGATGCTAAATTTACTAATGGTCTAGACAAAGAAAGTTCTATGCACTTTGACAAGAAAATGTTATGGATGCTAAAACTGATAATGATTCATGATAAGATGCAAGCTAATGTATAATTATGCTTGAAATATGTTAGGCTAAGGATTCATACATGGATTAATCATAACAAGATATATGGATATGGCATAAAATGCATGAGCGAGAGCTATTAAAATAATGAGGATGAAATGAGGCATTTTACACATCGAAGGGGCTTTAAGGCATCCAAATCCTAAACTACCATAACCAAAAGCCACAATAATGCATGGGAATCCTAAGAGAGTGATGGAAACATGGAGAGCTCAATAAAAAGATGAAGATGCTAAAAAATATAAAGTAAAAGTGATAAAGTAAGAAGTTAAACCAACAAAACTTTAATTTTTGGCCAAATAGTTGAGCAGTAGAGATGGCTTGAATTTCCCTCTTTTCCTTGTTGTTAATAAGCAAGAAAAAGAGATAAATAATAAGGCTTTGGTTCTGGTATGGATGAGGGTGATTTTCAAAATGTGTAGTGGTTGAAAGTGAGTGTTTTAGGGCTGTTTTTGGGTACTGAGTGAAGAGCTACGTGATTTGGTTTTCTTGATGTGTGAATGTGTTTTGGAAGCTAAAAATGAGTTGGAATCTCTCCAAATCTCAGCTGAGATATAAGTGACCTTTTTATACTAGCATTTTGGAGCCAAATTGAAGGTGTTTTTGGTCATTTTTCAAGAGGGACAAAGTGATGTCAGCTTGATGGCTATAGAGTGGCCGTAGGGATCAACTTACTGCTAATGTGATGGGCATAGGGTGGCTGATTTAAATGCTGAAATAATTTTCTAGCAAATAGGGTGGCTAATGGTGATCTTGGTCAACAAACTAGGGAGGAGTAGGGTGATCATGTGACATTAACCTTTTTGATCTAATTTAGACTTCAAAAATGTTTTGATTAGTTTAAAAGTCCAAATTCGTAATCTGATATGGGTTTGATCTTTTCTGATGCAAAAAAATGAGTTAAAGTCAAGTTTTGCATCAATGGCGGATAAGACAAAAATTCTTGGACTGTGAAAAATGGCCTGCATATATCGATACATTGCAAAATGTATGGATACATTTGGTCCAAAAACTTTGAGTGTATCAATACAATGGACATTGTATCAATACAATGATCATTGTATCAATATTATGAACCATTGTATCAATTCAATGCTTTATTGTATCGATACATGTAATATGTATTAATACATTTCTTTATAGAATGACGTTTTGGTTTTGGCATGGCCTAGTATCGATACATGAGCTCCTGCATCGATACATAAGCTCATGTATCGATACATTTACATGTTGTATCGATACAAATGGGGACATTTCAAAATTTTGGATTTTTGGAGCATTGTATCGATGCATGAGAACCATGTATCGATACATTCAAGCAAAACTATGAATTTTCTCATATCTTTTGTCCTCGAACACCTTGAACTACAATCCTTTGATACCATGCCTTTGCATCTATCTTTGATATGATCCATAGGCTTTCTAGACCTCCTTAAAAATACTTTTTCACCGAGCGATGCCCCTTCTCACGTCTATACCCCAGGTTGTTAAAAAAATTAGCCCAGATAAAATAAGGTGTCTATGGCTGCCCCTCTTTGACTATTGCTGAGAATCAAGAATAGGGCAAAGACAAATAGACATTACTTTGTTTAGGGTGGAATGATGTTCCCTAGAGCACTTGAAAAGAAATAAATTGTAAGTAATACTTTACTGTGATAAGTGCAGTGTATTGGCAGTGATCTTGATAGAGGTTTAAGTGAACTTTGTAGGGTTTGCCCTCCCTACTAAGGTGTTAGGTTTTCTAAGGTTTGACCCCCTTAGGCAGGCGTAGAGTAACATGGATTTGATGTGGGTGCTCCCAGCTTGTGCAAACTTTGACTTAAACTTAGGTGCTACCAGCTCATGTAGGCTTTGATTTGAGTGTCACTAGTTTGTGCAGGCTTTGACTTAGACTTGGGTGCCACCAGCTTGTATGGGCTTTGACTCATACTTGGGTGCCACCCGCTTATGTGGGCTTTGACTCAGTTGCTACCAACTTATACAGGCTTTGACTCAGACTAGGTGCTACCAGCATGTGTGGGCTTTGAAAAGGTGCCACTGACTTATAGGCTTTAAAGGGGCGCCATTGACTTATAGGCTTTGAAAAGGTGCCATTCTCTTGTGGACTTTGAAAAGGGTGCCACTAACTTGTGGGCTTTAAAAAGGTGCCACTGACTTGTGGGCTTGATGTAGGTATGATTGGCATCCGGTTATTTACAGACAAGTTTGTTGCCACTAGCTCATGTGGGCTTAAGAAGGTTTCTTAATCAGTGCCCCCTAAATAATGCTTGGTTTACAAAGCTTAGAGTTCTTACCAGGGAATCCTTGAAGGTTTGATGAACTTGGCTTAAAGTAACATTGCAAAAATCATGATGTGTGATGGTAATATGAATGCATGATGTGGAATGCTATCATGATTGCAAAATGCGAGGTCTAATACGGGAGATAGCTATAGTTTTTCTTATACATCATTCAAACTCTCATAGGATGGTGATTCATCTTTGTTGCAACTATGGATAGGAATTTTCCTAATCTCGCAGTGGATTGCAGGTTGTCCTGGCTCCGCTGGGGATACGACAAAAAATCTATTCTCAAGAATTTGGATTATTGCATTTCCTGATTCAGGAGGCTCAATCATTTTCTTGACAATTGGAAGGCATTGTCAACAATTTAGAGACTATTTGACTAATTAGGTTAATGTCTCTGGTTTCAATAGGATTTTGATAGAATGCATGGGTCGATTTTTGGTTAGCTTAAAATGGTTTTTCTTGAGATGTGGCTTGTGAAAGCCAAAAATGGTTTAGTGTATGGTTATGTCGAGTGGGTGTTTAGATGCGAAAAGTGCATATCTTGACAATTAGGGCGTAAGCAAAGTTTTCTGTGCTTTTCTTTTCCTTTTGATGTAATATCGAGATGTCCTGATGCATATTTTAGTTGATTATCAAATATTATCAGTTAAATGACAAGTGCAATGTGAATTGTACAGGGGTTAAAAGAAATAAGGTAATATTTATTCATGACAACAAAGAGATACAACTTGGTATACTATTTGGAAAATAAGTGATTTTGTGGTAAGCAGTATGATCTTTTGGGTGAAAGATGCCTCTAAAGATCATGACGTGAATGTTCTTTTGGTGCTTTCTAAGATCTTTCTCGAACAATGAATATGAGTAGTATGAGCTGATCTTCGAAAGATCCCTAGGATTGCTTCGCTTTGTTCTATAAGTGATCTTAGTCTACGCCCTATCAAAATTGATCTTCTTAAGTCACCCTTGCAGGTTTTCAACTGTAGTCAGGTTGGTTGCCCAGATGCCCTTTTTGGATTTTCATATGGACCCTTTTTTTGTTGTTTTTGTTTTTATTTTTTTCTTTTTTTTTTGAAGGATGCCTTTTCACGTTTTCTCCTTTTACGTGTAATATTTCTTGATGCAATCTGAGTTGACTGGGTTGGGCAAGGCATTGCCATCCATTACTGACAAGATTAGGGCCTCTTCGGAAAAGGCTTGCTTGATGACATACAGTCATTCCCAATTAGGGGTCCACTTGCCCCGTGCATCTTTGTGAATTGGGAGTATCATTTTCAATACCAATTCACCTAGGTGAAATTGTCGTGGGCTTGGATCATGCATCTTTGATACATTTAACCATGGCAGATGGCTTTCATGCATTTTTCCTTGAGAAGGTTAAGCTGGTCGTATCTGTTCTTGACCCATTCAGCCTCTTCAAGTTTGGTTTCCATCAAGACTCTTAAAGAAGGGATCTCAACTTCGATAGGTAATACAGCTTCTATCTCATAGACAAGGGAGAATGGGGTGGTGCCCATGGAAGTGCAAACTAAGGTCTGATAGACATAAAGTGTAAAGGATAGCTTCTCATGCCAATCTTTGTAAGTCTCGACCATTTTCTCAGCTATTCTTTTAATGTCTTTATTGGTCGCCTCGACTGCCCTATTCATCTTTGGGTGATAAGGGATAAAATTATGATGCTAGATCTTGAACTATAAGTAGACTGCTTGTATCATTTCATTCTTTAAATTGCTTGCATTGTCTGTGATGATTTGGTTTGGGAGGCCATATCTATAGATGATGTCCCGCTTGACAAACTCGCAAACAGTCAATCTAGTGACATTAGCATATGAGGTAGCTTCAAACCCATTTAGTGAAATAGTCGATCACTACCAAGATAAAACGATGCCCATTGGAAGCTTTAGGGGTGATTGGCCTGATCATGTCCATACCCCACATGGAGAAGGTCCATAGGGCCATCATAACGTGAAGTGGCACTGGAGGGACATTGATCTTGTTCGCATAGATTTGACACTTATGGCATTTTTGGGCATAATTAATGCAATCTTTCTCGAGGGTCAACTAGTAATAACCTGCTCTCATGATTTGCTTGGCCATCCAATGTCCATTAACATGTGTGCCGTAAATCCCTTCATGAACTTCTTCTAGGATCCTTTTGGCTTCATCAATATCGACGTATCTGAGCAATACTTGATCGTGACTCCTTTTGTATAAGATTTTTCCATCGAGAACAAATCTCATAGCCAGCCATCTGATAGTCCTTTTATCAGTCTGGGTTATATGTTTAGGATATTGCTGATCTTTGATGTAACAAAGGATGTCATAGTACCACGGTAGGCCATCCTTCTCTTTTTTGACACCATGATAATGAACCAGAGTTGTGTAGATGCTCATTTGGATGGGAGCAATGTCTAACTCTTGGCTGACTTTAAACATGGATGACAAAGTAGCCAAAGCATCGCTTATTTGGTTCTCTTCTCTTTGTAAGTGTCGAAAACTGATATCATCATATTCTTTCTTGAGTTCTGCTATTAGCTTCCCATACTACATCAGCTTGGCGTCATGGGTTTGCCATTCCCGTTTATATTGGTAGATGACTAGGGCTGAATCACCAAATACCTGTAATGTCTTGACATTCCTTTCAATGATGTTCTTCTCATCGCCCCCTCTCATGTCTATGCCCCAACTACTAAACAAATTAGCTCAGATAAAATAAGGTGTCTACAATGGATGAACTTTGATTCTAAGGAAAATGGAGGAAAAAAAGCTTTTATTGCTAAACCAAAGCATCAATATCATGTATCCCAATAAAGAGAACATGATTACAGTGCCCAATCATGAAAATTATGGAGATTGTTATGAGAATCCATGTTTGTGTCATTTGATAGACAAGCATTGATTTTTACAAAAACAGCGAAAAGAAATGCTTTTCTTGCCAAACCAAAGCTTCAACATCGCGTATCCCAATGATCATTATAGTGCTCAATTATAAAAGGAATGAAGATTATTATGAGAATCCATGTTCATACCATTTCATGGATGAACTTTGATTCTAAGCAAAATGGTGGAAAGAAATTCTTTCCTGCCATACCAAAGCATCAATATCGTGTATTATAATGAGGAGAATATGATTATAGTGCTCAATCATGAAAAGAATGAAGATTATTACGAGAATTAAAGTTTGTCTCATTTGATGACGAGAATTAAAGTTTGTTTCATTTGATGGATGAATATTAATTCTAAGCAAAATGTTGGAAACAAAAGCTTTTCTTGCAAAACCAATTCATCAATATAATGTACCCCAATAAGAAGATGTATTAAGTTGCCTAATTGTGAAAAGACTGGGGAAAATTAAGAGAATTCGTGTTTGTCTCATTTGCATTTTTGGAAGAAACACATTTTTCCACCATTTTCCTTAGAGTTGATGTTTGTACATCTAATGGAGAAAACTTGGATTCTCATAATAATCTCCCTTTTTTTTTGTGATTTTGCATTATAAACACGTTCCCCTCATTCGAATACATGATATTGATGCTTTGGTTTGGCAACCGAAGATCTTTTTTCCACCATTTTCCATAAAATCAAAGTTAATCCATCAAATGAGGCAAACCTAGATTCTCATAATAATCTCCATTTTTTTCATGATTAGACACCACAAAGACGTTCTCTTTATTAGGAAACATGATATTGATGTACTGGTTTGGCAAGAAATGATTTTTCTTTTTGCCATTTTCCTTAGAGTCAAAGTTTATTTGTTAAAAGAGACAAACTTGGATATGCAAAATAATGTCTATTATTCTCATGATTGGGCACTATAAACATGTTCTCTGTATTGGAAAACATGACACTGATGCTTCGGTTTGGCATGAGAAGTTTTTCTTTCCACCATTTTCCTTAGAGTCAAAATTCATTAATCAAATGAGACAAACTTGGATTATCATAATAGTCTTCATTTTTTTCATGACATCAATGCCTTGGTCTGGCAAGAAAAGGTTTTCTTTCCACCATTTTCCTAAGAGTTAAAATTCATTTGTCGGAAGGGAAAAACTTAGGTTTTTACAGTAATTTCCATTTCTCTCATGATTGGGTACTATAAATACATTTTCCTTATTTGGATACGTGATATTGATGCTTCAGTTTGGCAAGAAAAGCTTTTCTTACCATTATTCTCCTTAGAACCAGCATTTGTTTATCAAATAACATAAACTTGGATTGTCATAACAATTTCCAATGTTTTCATGATTGGGAACTATAAGCATGTTCTCCTTATTGGGATGGATGATATTGAAGCTTTGGTTTTGCAAGAAAAACTTATCTTTCCATTGTTTTCCATAGAGTCAAAGTTTATCCATTAAAAGAGACAAACTTGGTTTCTCATAATAATCTCTATTCTTTTTGTGATTGAGCACTATAAAAACATTCTTCTCATTAGGATACATGATATTGAAGCTTTGGTTTATCAAGAAAAGCTTTTCTCTCCACCATTTTCCATAGAAACCAAGTTCGTCTATCAAATGGGATAAACTTAGGTTTTCATAATAATCTCTAGTTTTTTTCATGATTAAGCATTATAGTTATTGGGATACATGATATTGATGCTTTAGTTTGGCAAGAAATGCTTTTCATTCCACCATTTTCCTTAGAATCGAAGTTCATCTGTTAAAGGGGATAAACCTTAGTTCTTGTAATAATCCCTAATCTTTTCATGATTGGAAACTATAAACACATTGTCCTCATTGGGATACACAATACTGATGCTTTGGATTGACAAGAAAAGCTTATCTTTTCACCATTGTCCTTTAAGTCAAAATTCATTCGTCAAAAGAGACAAATTTGGATTCTCCTACTCCATTATTTTCATGATTGGGCACTATAAGCACATTCGCTTCATTAGTTTGCACGACATTAATGATTTGGTTTAGCGTGAGAAGTCTTTCTTTCCACCATTTTCCTTAAATTCAAAATTCATTAATTAGATGAGACAAACATGGTTATCATAATAGTCTTTATTTTTTTTCATGATTAGGATCTATAAAGACATGCTCATTATAGGGATTCATGATATTAATGCTTTGGTTTGGAAAAAAATGCTATTTAATCCACCATTTTCACTTTAATCAAAGTTTAGCTATTCAACGAGACAAACATGGATTTTTTTTAATAATCTCCATTCGCTTTGTGATTAAGCATGATAAACATATTATTCACATTGGCGTGCATGATATTGATGCTTTGTTTTCATAGGAAACGTATTTTTCCACTATTTTCCTTAGAATTGATGTTAATACATCAAATGGAGAAAACTTAGATTCTCGTAATAATCTTCATTTTTAATGATTTGGCACTATAAACATGTTCCCCTCATTGGGATACACGATATTGATACTTTAGTTTGGCAGGAAAAGATTTTCTTTCCACCATTTTCCTCAAAATCAAAGTTTATCAATTAAATGAAACAAACCTAGATTCTCATAATAATCTCCATTTTTTTCATGATTAGGCCCACAAAGACGTTCTCTTTATTGGGATACATGATATTGATGTGCTGGTTTGGCAAGAAACACTTTTCTTTTTGCCATTTTTCTTAAAGTTAAAGTTCATATGTTAAAAGAGACAAACTTGGATTCACATAATAATGTCTATTCTTCTCATAATTGGGCACTATAAACATGTTCTCCTCATTGGAAAACATGACATCAATGCTTTGGTCTGGTAAGAAAAGCTTTTTTTTCCACCATTTTCCTAAGAGTCAAAATTCATTCATCAGAAGGGAAAAACTTTGGTTCTTATAGCAATTTCCATTCTTCCCATGACTGGGTGCTATAAATACATTCTCTGTTTTGGGATGCAAGACAATGATGCTTTGGTTTGGCAAGAAAATCTTTTCTTTTCGTTATTCTTCTTAGAACTAGTATTTGTCAATCAAATAACACAAACTTAAATTCTCATAATAATTTCCATTATTTTTATGATTGGGCACTATAGACATGTTCTGATGGATGATATTGAAGCTTTGGTGTGGCATGAAAAACTTATCTTTCCACTATTTTCCATAGAGTTAAAGTTTATCCATTAAATGATACAAACTTGGTTACTCATAATAATCTCCATTCTTTCTGTGATTGAGCACTATAAACACATTCTTCTCATTGGGATACATGATATTGAAGCTTTAGTTTATCAAGAAAAGCTTTTCTTTCCACCATTTTCCTTAGAAACCAAGTTCGTCTGTCAAATGGGATAAACTTGGATTCTCATAATAATCTGTATTTTTTCATTATTGAGCACTATAGTTATTGGGATACATGATATTGATGCTTTAGTTTGGCAAGAAATGCTTTTCATTCCACTATTTTCTTTAGAATCGAAGTTCATCCATTGAAGGGGAAAAACCTTAGTTCTTGTAATAATCCCTAATCTTTTCGTGATTGGGCACTATAAACACATTGTCCCCTTTGGGATACATAATACTGATGCTTTAGATTGACAAGAATAGCTTATCTTTCCATCATTTTTCTTCAAGTCAAAATTCATTTGTCAAAAAAGATAAATTTGGATTCTCATAACAATTTTCATTATTTTCATGATTGGGCACTATAAGTACATTCTCTTCATTAGGATGCACAACATTAATGCTTTGGTTTAGTGTGAGAAGTCTTTCTTTCCACCATTTTCCTTAGAGTCAAAATTCATTAATCAAATGAGAAAAACATGGGTTACCATCATATTCTTCATTTTTTTCATGATTGGGATCTATAAGCACATTCTCCTTGTGGGGATTCATGATATTAATGCTTTGGTTTGGAAAGAAATGCTTTTCATTCCACCATTTTTGTGTGAATCAAAGTTTAGCTATTAAATGAGACAAACATGGATTTTTTTTAATAATCTCCATTCCTTTTGTGATTAGGCATGATAAACACATTATCCACATTGGCGTGCATGATTTGATGCTTTGTTTTCATAAGAAATGCATTTTTTCCACCATTTTCCTTAGAATTGATGTTCATTCATCTAAAGGGGAAAACTTGGATTCTTGTAATAATCTCCATTTTTAGTGGTTTGGCACTAGAAATGCATTCGCCTCATTGGGATGCATGATGTTGATGCTTTGGTTTGGCAGGAAAAAGATCTTTTTTCCACAAATTTCCTTAAAATCAAAGTTCATCCATCAAATGAAACAAACCTAAATTCTCATAATAATCTCCTTTTCTTCATGATTAGGCACCACAAAGACGTTCTCTTTATTGGGATACATGATATTGATGTGCTGCTTTGGCAAGAAACATTTTTCTTTTTGCCATTTTACTTAGAGTCAAAGTTCATACATGTCTATTCTTCTCATGGTTAGGCACTATAAACGTGTTTTCCTCATTGGTAAACATGACATCGATGCTTTGGTCTGGCAAGAAAAGCTTTTCTTTCATCATTTTCCTAGAAGTCAAAATTCATTCATCGGATGGGAAAAACTTGGGTTCTTATAGCATTTTCCATTCCTCCCATGATTGGGTGTTATAAATACATTGTTCTCCTTAGGATATAGGATATTGATACTTTGGTTTGGCAGGAAAATCATTTCTTTCCATTATTCTCCTTAGAACTAGCATTTGTCAATCAAATAACACAAACTTGGATTCTTATAATAATTTCCATTGTTTTCATGATTGGGCACTATAGACATGTTTTTCTCATTGGGATGGATGATATTGAAGCTTTGGTTTGGCATGAAAAACTTACCTTTCCACTATTTTTGGTAGAGTCAAAGTTTATCCATTAAATGCGACAAACTTGGTTTCTCATAACGATCTCCATTCTTTTTATGATTGAGCACTGTAAACAGATTTTTCTCATTGGGATACATGATATTGAAGCTTTGCTATATCAAGAAAAGCTTTTCTCTCCACCATTTTCCTTAGAAACCAAATTTATTTGTGAAACCAGATAAACTTGGATTCTCATAATAATCTCCATTTTTTCATAATTGAGCACTATAATTATTGGGATATATGATATTGATGCTTTAGTTTGGCAAGAAATGTTTTTCATTCCACCGTTTTCCTTAGAATCGAAGTCATCCGTTAAAGGGGGAAACCTTAGTTTTTGTAATAATCCCTAACCTTTTCATGATTAGGCATTATAAAAATGTAGTCCTCGTTAGAATACACAATACTAATGCTTTGGATTGACAAGAAAAGCTTATCCTTCCACCGTTTTCATTCAAGTCAAAATCATTTGTCAAAAGAGACAAATTTAAATTCTCGTAACAATCTGAATTGTTTTTGTGATTAGGCACTACAAGCACATTCTCTTCATTAAGATGCACAAAATTAATGCTTTGGTATAGCATGAGAAGTTTTTCTTTCCACCATTTTCCTTAGAGTCAAAATTCATTAATCAAATGAGACAAACTTGGATTATCATAATAATCTTCATTTTTTTCATGATTGGGATCTATAAACACATTCTTCTTATGGGGATCATGATATTAATGCTTTGGTTTGGAAAGAAATGCTTTTTATTCTACCTTTTTCGTTTGAATCAAACTTTAGCTATTGAACGAGACAAACATGGATTTTTTTTAATAATCTCTATTCGTTTTGTGATTAGGCATGATAAACACATTATCCACAATGGCCTGCATGATATTGATGCTTTGTTTTTGCAAGAAACAATATTTTTTTCCACCATTTTCCTTAGAATTAATGTTTGTACATCTAATGGGGAAAACTTGAATTCTCATAATAATCTCCATTTTTAATGATTTGGCATTATAAACACGTTCCCTTCATAGGGACACATGACATTGATGCTTTGGTTTGGCAGGAAAAGATCTTCTTTCCACAATATTCCTTAAAATCAAAGTTCATCCATCAAATGAAACAAACCTAGATTCTCTTAATAATCTCTAGTTTTTTCATGATTAGGCACCACGAAGACATTCTCTTTGTTGGGATACAAGATACTGATATGCTGGTTTGGCAAGAAACACTTTTCTTTTTGCCATTTTCCTTAGAGTCAAAGTTCATACATTAAAAGAGATAAACTTGGATTCACATAATAATGTCTATTCTTCTCATGATTGGGCATCATAAACATGTTCTCCTCATTGGAAAACATGACATCTATGCTTTGGTTTGGCAAGAAAAGCTTTTCATTTTGCCATTTTCCTAAGAGTCAAAATTCATTTGTCAGAAAGGAAAACTTAGTAATTTCCATTCCTCTCATGATTGGGTGCTATAAATACATTCTCCTCATTTGGATACAAGATATTGATGATTTGGTTTGGCAAGAAAATCTTTTCTTTCCATTATTCTCCTTAAAACCAGTATTTGTCTATCAAATAACACAAACCTGGATTCTCATAATAATTTCCATTGTTTCCATGATTGAGCACTACAAACATGTTCTCCTCATTCGTATGGATGATATTGAGTCTTTGGTTTAGCAAGAAAAACTTATCTTTCCACCATTTTCCTTAGAGTCAAAGTTTATCTATTAAATGAGGCAAACTTTTATTCTTATAACAATCTCCATTCTTTTTGTGATTGAGCACTATAAACACATTCTTCTCATTGGGATACGTGATATTAAGGCTTTGGTTTATCAAGAAAAGCTTTTCTCACCACCGTTTTCCTTAGCCAAAGTTCCTCTTCCAAATGGGATAAACTTGGATTGTCCTAATAATTTCCATTTTTTTCATGATTGAGCACTATACTTACTGGGATACACAATGTTGATGCTTTAGTTTGGCAAGAAATGCTTTTCATTCCACTATTTTTTTTAGAATCGAAGTTCATCCATTAAACGAGATAAACCTTGGTTCTTGTAATAATCTCTATTCTTTTCATGATTGAGCACTATAAACACATTTCCTTGTTGGGATACACAATGTTGATGCTTTGGATCGGTAAGAAAAGTTTATCTTTCCACCATTTTCCTTCAAGTCAAAAATTCATTCGCCAAAAGAGACAAATTTAGATTCTCATAACAATCTCTATTCTTTTCATGATTGGGCAATATAAGCACATTCTCTTGATTAGGATGCACGACATTAATGCTTTGGTTTAGCATGAGAAGTGTTTCTTTGCACCATTCTCCTTAGGGTCAAAATTCATAGTCAAATGAGACAAACTTGGATTATCATAATAGTTTTCATTTTTTTCCTGATTGGGATCTATAAACACATTTTCCTTTTGGAGTTTCATGATATTAATGCTTTGGTTTGGCAATAAATGCTTTTTATTCCACCATTTTTGTTTGAATCAAAGTTTAGCTATTGAACGAGACAAACATGGATTTTTTTTTAATAATCTCTATCCATTTTGTGATTAAGCATGATAAAAACTTTATACATATTGGAATGCATGATATTGAGCTTTGCTTTTGCAAGAAACACATTTTTTCCACCATTTTCCTTAGAATTGATGTTCGTATACTATAAACACATTCCCCTCCTTGGGATACACAATATTGATGCTTTGGTTGGCAGGAAAAGATCTTCTTTCCACCATTTTCCATAAAATCAAAGTTCATCCATCAAATAGGACAAGCCTAGATTCTCATCATATCTCCATTTTTTCATGATTGGGCACCACAAAGACGTTCTCTTTATTGGGAAACATGATATTGATGTGCTAGTTTGGCAAGAATGAATTTTCTTTTTGCCATTTTCCTTAGAGTCAAAGGTTATTCGTTAAAAGAGAATAACTTGGATTTGCATAATAATGTCTATTCTTCTCATGATTGGGCACTACAAACATGTTCTCCTTATTGGAAAGCATGACATCGATGCTTTGGTCTGGCAAGAAAAGCTTTTCTTTTCACCATTTTCTTAAGTGTCAAAATTCATTTGTCAGAAGGGAAAACTTGGGTTCTTATAGTAATTTCCATTCTTCTCACGATTGGGTACTATAAATACATTCTCCTTATTGGGATACATGATATTGATGCTTTGGTTTGGCAAGAAAAGCTTTTCTTTACCGTTATTCTCCATAGAACCAGCATATATCTATCAAATAACACAAACTTTGATTCCCATAACAATTTCCATTGTTTTGATGATTAGGCACTATATGCATGTTCTCTTCATTGGGATGGATGATATTGAAACTTTGGTTTGACATGAAAAACTTATCTTTCCACTATTTTCCATAGAGTCAAAGATTATCCATTAAATGAAACTTGGTTTCTCAGAACAATCTCTATTCTTTTTGTGATTGAGCATTATAAACACATTCTTTTCATTGGGATACATGATATTGAAGCTTTGGTTTATCAATAAAAGCTTTTCTCTCCACCATTTTCCTTAGAAGTCAAGTTCATCTGTCAAATGGGATAAACTTTGATTCTCGTAATAATCTCCATTTTTTCATGATTGAGCACTATAGTTATTGGGATACATGGTATTAATGCTTTAGTTTGGCAAAAAATGCTTTTCATTCCACCGTTCTCCTTATAATCGAAGTTCATCCATTAAAGGGGAGAAACCTTAGTTCTTGTAATAATCCCTAACCTTTTCATGATTGGGCACTATAAGCACATTTTCCTCATTTGGATACATAATACTGATGCTTTAGGTCGACAAGAAAAGCTTATCTTTCCACCATTTTCCTTCAAGTCGAAATTCATTCATTAAAAGAGACAAATTTGGATTCTCGTAACAATCTCCATTGTTTTTGTGATTGGGCACTATAAGCACATTCTCTTCATAAGGATGCACAACATTAATGCTTTGATTTAGCATGAGATGTCTTTCTTTCCACCATTTTCCTTATAGTCAAAATTCATTAATCAAATGAGACAAACATGGATTATCATAATAGTCTTCATTTTTTCACGATTGGGATCTATAAACACATTCTCTTTGTGGGGATTCATGCTGCCAATGCTTTGGTTTGGAAAGAAATGCTTTTCATTCCACCATTTTCATTTGAATCAAAGTTTAGCTATTGAATGAGACAAACATGGAGTTTTTTTTTAAAAAATCTTTATTCGTTTTGTGTTTAGGCATGATAAACACATTATCCATACTGGCGTGCATGATATTGATGCTTTGTTTTCGCAAAAAACATTTTTTTCCACTATTTTCCTTAGAATTGATGTTCATACATCTAATGGAGAAAACTTGGATTCTAATAATAATCTCCATTTTTAGTGATTTGGCACTATAAACATGTTCCCCTCATTGGGATCCATGATATTGATGCTTTGGTTTAGTAGGAAAAGATTTTATTTCCACCATTTTCCTCAAAATCAAAGTTTATCCATCAAATGAAACAAACCTAGATTCTTAAAATAATCTCCATTTTTTTCATGATTAGGCACCACAAAGACGTTCTCTTTGTTGGGATACTTGATATTGATGTGCTGGTTTGGCAAGAAACACTTTTCCTTTTGCCATTTTCCTTAGAGTTAAAGTTCATACGTTAAAAGAGACAAACTTGGATTCACATAATAATTCTATTCTTCTCATGATTGGGCACTATCAACATGTTCTCCTCTTTGGAAAACAAGACATCGATGCTTCGATCTAGCAAGAAAAGCTTTTCTTTCCACCATTTTATTAAATGTCAAAATTCATTTGTCAAAAGGTAGAAACTTGGGTTCTTATAGTAATTTCCATTGCTCTCATGATTGGGTACTATAAATACATTCTCCTTATTGGGACACGTGATACTGATGCTTTGGTTTGGGAAGAAAAGCTTTTTTTACCATTATTCTCCATAGAACCAGCATTTGTCTATCAAATAACACAAACTTGGATTCTCATAATAATTTTCATTGTTTTCATGATTGAGCACTATAGTCAAGTTCTCCTCATTGGGATGGATGATATTGAAGCTTTGGTTTGGCATGAAAAACTTATCTTTCCACTATTTTCCATAAAGTCAAATTTTATCCATTAAATGAGACAAACTTAGTTTCTCATAATAATCTCCATTCTTTTTGTGATTAAGCACTATAAACACATTCTTCTCATTGGGATGCATGATATTGAAGCTTTGGTTTAGCAAGAAAAGCTTTTCTCTCCACCATTTTCCTTAGAAACCAAGTTCATCTGTCAAATGGGATAAACTTGGATTGTAGTAATAATCTCTATTTTTTTCATGATTGAGCACTATAGTCATTGGGATACACGATATTGATGCTTTCGTTTGGCAAAAAAATGTTTTTCATTCCACCATTTTCCTTAGAATCAAAGTTAATCTATTAAATGGGATAAACTTTGGTTCTTGTAATAATCTCTATTCTTTTCATGATTGGGAACTATAAACACATTGTCCTCATTGTGATACACAATATTGATGCTTTGGATCGACAACGAAAGCTTATCTTTCCACCATATTCCTTAGAGTCAGAGTTTATCCATTAAATGAGACAAACTTCTATTCTTATAACAATCTCCATTCTTTTTGTGATTGAGCACTGTAAACACATTCTTCTCATTATGATACATGATTTGAAGCTTTGGTTTATCAAGGAAAGCTTTTCTCTCAACCATTTTCCTTAGAAACTAGGTTTGTCTATCAAGTGGGATAAACATAGATTCTCATAATAATATCCATTTTTTTCATAATTGAGTACTTTATTTATTGGGATACATGATATTGATGCTTTTCTTTGGCAAGAAATGCTTTTCGTTCCATCGTTTTCCTTAGAATCAAAGTTTATTTGTTAAATGGGATAAACCTTGGTTCTTGTAATAATCTCTATTCTTTTCATGATTGGGCACTATAAACATAATGTCTTCACTGGGATACATAATATTGATGCTTTGGATCAGCAAGAAATGTTTATCTTTCCACCATTTTCCTTTAAGTCAAAATTCATTTGTCAAAGGTGACAAATTTAGATTCCCGTGACAATCTCCTTTCTTTTTGGTGATTAGGCACTATAAACGTATTCTCTTTGTTGTGGCATGGGAAGTCTTTCTTTCCAACATTTTCCTTAGAGTTAGAATTTATCAAAAAAATGAGGCAAACTTTGATTATCATAATAGTCTTCATTTTTTTTCATGATTGGGATCTATAAACACATTCTCTTTGTGGGGTTTAATGATATTAATGCTTTGGTTTGGCAAGAAATTTTTTTTATTCCATCATCTTCATTTGAATCAAAATTTAGCTTTTGAACGAGACAAACATGGAATTTTTTTAATAATCTCCATTCATTTTGTGATTAGGCATGATTAACACATTATACACATTGGAATGCATGATATTGATGATTTGTTTTCACAAGAAATGTATTTTTTTCCACCATTTTCCTTAGAATTGATGTTCACACATCTAATAGGAAAAACTTGGATTCTCGTAATAATCTCTATTTTTTTATTTGGCACTATAAACACGTTCCCCTTATTAGGATACACAATATTGATGCCTTGGTTTGGCAGGAAAAGATCTTCTTTCTACCATTTTCCTTAAAATAAAAGTTCATCCATCAAATGGGACAAAGTTAGATTCTCATAATAATCTCCATTGTTTTCAGGATTGGGCTCCAAAAATATGTTCTCTTTATTGGGATACATGATATTGATATGCTGGTTTAGCAAGATACACTTTTTTTTGCCATTTTCCTTAGAGTCAAAGTTCATTCGTTAAAAAATACAAACTTGGATTCACATAACAATGTCTATCTTCTCATGATTGGGCACTATAAACATGTTCTCCTAATTGGACAACATGACATCGATGCTTTGGACTTGCAAGAAAAGCTTTTCTTTCCATCATTTTCCTAAGAGTTAAAATTCATTTGTTAGAAGGGAAAAACTTGGGTTCTTATATTAATTTCCATTCCTTTCATAATTGGGTGCTATAAATACATTCTCCTCGTTGGGGTACAAGATATTGATGCTTTGGTTTGGCAAGAAAAGCTTTTCTTACCATTATTCTCCTTAGAATGAACATTTGTCTATCAAATAATATAAACTTGGATTCTCATAATAATTTCCATTATTTTCATGATTGGGCATTATAGACATGTTCTCCTCATTGGGATGAATGATTTTGAAGCTTTGGTTTGGCAAGAAAAACTTATCTTTCCACCATTTTCCTAAGAGTCAAAGTTTATCCATTAAATGAAACAAACTTGTATTCTCATAACAATCTCCGTTCTTTTTCTGATTGAGCACTATAAACACATTTTTCTCATTGGGATACATGATATTGAAGCTTTGGTTTATCAGGAAAAGCTTTTCTCTCAACCATTTTCCTTAGAACCAAAGTTCCATTGTTAAATGGGATAAACTTAGATTCTTATAATAATCTCCTTTTTTTCCATGATTGAGCACTATAGTTATTAAGATATATGATGTTAATGCTTTAGTTTGGCAGGAAATGCTTTTTATTACATCATTTTCCATAAAATGAAAGTTCATCCATTAAATGGGACAAACCTTGGCTCTTGTAATAATCTCCATTCTTTTCATCATTGGGCACTGTAAACACATTTTTCTCATTGAGATACACAATATTGATGCTTTGGATGGGCAAGAAAAGCTTGTCATTCCACCATTTTCCTTCAAGTCAAAATTCACCCATCAAAAGAGACAAATTTATATTCTCATAACAATCTCCATTCTTTTTGTGGTAAGGCATTATAAGCATACTCTCTTCAGTATGATGCATGACATTAATGCTTTAGTTTGGCATGAGAAGTCTTTTTTTTCCACCATTTTCCTTTGAGTTAAAATTCATTAATCAAATGAGACAAACTTGGATTATCATAATAGTCTTCATTTTTTTCATGATTAGGATCTATAAACACATCCTTCTATGGGGATACATGGCATTAATGCTTGGGTTTGGTAAGAAATGCTTTTCATTCCACAATTTTCAATCGAATCAAAGTTTAGCTATTGAACAAGGCAAACATCGATTTTTTTTAATAATCTCCATTCGTTTTGTGATTAGGCATGATAAACACATTATAAACATTTGCATGCATGATATTGATGCTTTATTTTAGCAAGAAATGCATTTTTTCCACCATTTTCCTTGGAGTTGATGTTTGTACATCGAATGAGAAAAACTTGGATTCTCATAATAATCTCCATTTTTTTGTGATTTGGCACATAAACACGTTCTGTTCATTGGGATGCATGATATTGATGCGTTGGTTCGGCCATTTTCCATAAACTCAAAGTTCATCCATCAAATGAGACAAACTTAGATTCTCATAACAATCTCCATTTTCCTCATGATTGGTCACCACAAAGACATTCTTTTTATTGGGATACATGATATTAATGTGTTGGGTTGGCCAGAAACAATTCTCTTTTTGCCATTTCCTTAAAGTCAAAGTTCATTTGTTAAAAGAGACAAACTTGGATTCACATAATAATGTCTATTCTTCCCATGATTTGACACTATAAACATGTCCTCTTTATTGGAAAACATGACATTGATGCTTTGGTCTAGCAAGAAAAGCTTTTCTTTCCACCATTTTCCTAAGAGTCCAAATTCATTCATCGGAAGGAAAAACTTAGGTTCTTATAGTAATTTCCATTCCTCTCATGATAGAGTGTTATACATACTTTCTCCTTATTGGGATACATGATATTGATGCTTTGGTTTGGGAAGAAAAGTTTTTTTTACCATTATTCTCCTTAGAACCAACATTTATCTATCAAATAACATAAACTTGGATTCTCATAATAATCTCCATTGTTTTCATGATTGGGCACTATAGACAAGTTCTCCTCATTGGGATGGATGATATTGAGGCTTCAATTTGGCAAGAAAAACTTATCTTTCCACTATTTTTCGAGAGTGAAAGTTGATCCATTAAATGAGACAAACTTGGTTTCTCATAACAATCTCCATTCTTTTTGTGATTGAGCACTGTAAACACATTCTCTCATTGGGATACATGATATTGAAGCTTTGGTTTAGCGACAAAAGCTTTTCTCTCCACCATTGTCCTTAGAAACCAAGTTCGTCTGTCAAATGGGATAAACTTGAATGGACATAAAAATCTCTTTTTTTTTTCATGATTGAGCACTATAGTTATTGGGACACATGATATTGATGCTTTAGTTTGGCAAGAAATGCTTTTCATTCCACCATTTTCCTTAGAATCAAAGTTCATCTGTTAAATGGGATAAACCTTAGTTCTTATAATAATCTCCATTCTTTTCATAATTGGGCACTATAAACACATTGTCCTCATTGGGATACACAATATTAATGCTTTGGATTGACAAGAAAAGTGCATCTTTCCACCATTTTCCTTCATCTCACAATTCATTCGTCAAAAGAGATAAATTTGGGTTCTTGTAACAATCTCCATTCTTTTCATGATTGGGCACTATAAGCACACTCTCTTTATTAGGGTGCACAACATTAACGCTTTGGTTTAGCGTGAAAAGTCTTTCTTTCCACCATTTTCCTTAGAGTCAAAATTCATTAATCAAATGAGACAAACTTAGATTATCATAATAGTCTTCATTTTTTTCATTATTGGGATCTATAAACACATTTTCCTTATAGGGATCATGCTATTGATGCTTTGGTTTCGCAAGAAATGCTTTTTATTCTACCATTTTCATTTGAATCAAAGTTTAGCTATTGAACAAGAGAAACATGGGGTTTTTTTCATAATCTCCATTCGTTTTGTGATTAGTATGATAAACACATTATACACATGGCAAGCACGATATGGATGATTTGTTTTCCACCATTTTCCTTAGAGTTGATGTTCGTACATCTAATGGGAGAAACTTGGATTCATGTAATAATCTCTATTTTTTCTGTAAATTGGCACTATATACACGTTCCCCTCATTGGGATACATGATGTTTGGTAGGAAAAGATCTTTTTTCCACCATTTCCCTTAAAATAAAAGTTCATCCATCAAATAGGACAAAGCTAGATTCTCATAATAATCTCCATTGTTTTCATGATTGGGCTCCAAAAATATGTTCTCTTTATTGGGATACATGATATTGTTGTGCTAGTTTAGCAAGAAACACTTTTCTTCTTGCCATTTTCCTTAGAGTCAAAGTTCATTCATTAAAAAAGACAAACTTGGATTCACATAATAATGTCTATTCTTCTCATGATTGGGCACTATAAACATGTTCTCCTAATTGGAAAACATGACATCGATGCTTTGGACTTGCAAGAAAAGCTTTTCTTTCCATCATTTTCCTAAGAGTTAAAATTCATTTATCAAAAGGAAAAAACTTGGGTTCTTATATTAATTTCCATTCCTCTCATAATTGGGTGCTATAAATACATTATCCTCATTGGGGTACAAGATATTGATGGTTTGGTTTGGCAAGAAAAGCTTTTCTTTCCATTGTTCTCCTTAGAACGAACATTTGTCTATCAAATAACACACACTTGGATTCTCATAATAATTTCCATTATTTTCATGATTGGGCACTATAGACATGTTCTCCTCATTGGGATGAATGATATTGAAGCTTTGGTTTGGCAAGAAAAACTTATCTTTCCACCATTTTCCTTAGAGTTAAATTTTATCCATTAAATGAGACAAACTTATATTCTCATAACAATCTCTATTCATTTTGTTATTGAGTACTATAAACACATTCTTCTCATTGGGATACATGATATTGGAGCATTGGTATAGCAAAAAAAGCTTTTCTCTCTACCATTTTCTTTAGAAACCAAGTTTGTCTGTCAAATGGGATAAACTTGGATTGTAATAATAATCTTTATTTTTTTTCATGATTGAGCACTGTATTTGTTGGGATACATAATATTGATGCTTTAGTTTGGCAAGAAATGCTTTTCCATCTACCATTTTCCTTAGAATCAAAGTTCATAATGGGATAAACCTTAGTTCTTGTAATAATCTCCATTCTTCTCATGGTTGGTTATTATAAACACATTGTCCTTGTTAAGATACAGAATATTGATGCTTTGGATCAACAAGAAAAGCTTATCTTTCCACCATTTTCCTTTAAGTCAAAATTCATTCGTCAAAAGAGACAAATTTGGAATCTCATAACAATCTCCACTCTTTTTGTGATTAGGCACTATAAGCATATTCTCCCCATTAGGATGGATGACATTAATGCTTTGGTTTGGCGTAAGAAGTCTTTCTTTCTACCATTTTCCTTAGAGTCAAAATTCACTAATCAAATGAGATAAACTTGGATTACAACAGTAGTCTTCATTTTTTCCATGATAGGGATCTATAAACACATTCTCCTTGTGGGAATTCATGATATTAATGCTTTGGTTTGGCAAGAAATGCTTTTCATTCCACCATTTTCATTTGAGTCAAAGTTTAGCTATTTAATGAGAGAAACAAGGATTTTTTTTAAATAATCTCCATTCATTTTGTGATTAGGCATGATAAACACATTATAAACACTGGCATGCACGATATTAACATTTTATTTTTGCAAGAAACGAATTTTTTTTCATCGTTTTCCTTAGAATTGATGTTTGTACATCTAATGGGAAAAACTTGAATTCTCGTAATAATCTCTAATTTTTTGTGATTTGGCACTGTAATCACGTTCCCCTCATTGGGATACACGATACTGATGCTTTAGTTTGGCAAGAAATGCTTTTCATTCCATTCCTTAGAATCAAAGTTCATCCATTAAATGGGAAAACGTTGGTTCTTGTAATAATCTTTATTTTTTTCATGATTAGGCACTATAAACACATTGTCTTCATTGGGATACAAAAATTGATGCTTTGGATCAGCAAGAAAAGCTTTTCTTTCCACCGTTTACCATCAAGTTAAAATTCATTCGTCAAAGGAGATAAATTTGAATTCTTGTAACAATCTCCATTCTTTTCATGATTAAGCACTATAAGCACATTCTCCTTATTAGGATGCACAATATTAAAGTTTTGGTTTAGCATGAGAAGGTTTTCTTTCCACCATTTTCCTTAGAGTAAAATAAGACAAACTTGGATTCTCATAATAGTCTTCATTTTTTTCATGGTTGGGATCTATAAACACATTCTCCTTGTTGGGATTCATGATATTAATGCTTTGATTTGGCAAGAAATGCTTTTCAATCCACCATTTTTGTTAGAATAAAGTTTAGCTATTAAATGAGACAAACATGGATTCTTTTAATAATCTATATTCTTTTTGTGATTAGGCATGGTATACACATTATACACATTGGCATACATGATGTTAATGCTTTGGTTTGGAAAGAAATGCATTTTTTCCATTGTTTTCCTTAGAATTGATGTTCGTACGTCCAATGGGTAAAACTTTAATTCTTGTAATTATGTCTATTTTTTGGTGATTTGGCACTATAATCAGGTTCCCCTTATTGGGATAAACAATATTGATGCTTTAGTTTGGTAGGGAAAGATCTTCTTTCCACCATTTTCCTTAAAAACAAAGTTCATCAATCAAATAAGACAAACTTAGACTTTCATAATAATCTCCATTTTTTTTATGATTGGGCACCACAATGACGTTCTTCTTACTGGGATACATGATATTGATGTGTTGTTTTGGTAAGAAACATTTTTCTTTTTGCCATTTTCCTTAGAGTCAAAGTTCATTTGTTGAAAGAAATAAACTTGGTTTCACATAATAATATCTATTCTTCTCATCATTGGGTGCTATAAATATGTTCTCCTTATTGGAAAATAGGATATCGATGCTTCAGTTTGGCAAGAAAAGCTTTTTTTTCAACCATTTTCCCCAGAGTCAAAATTTGTTTGTTAGAAGGGACAAACTTGTGTTCTTATAGTAATCTCCATTCCTATCACGATTGAGTGCTATAAATACATTCTCCTTATTAGGATACATGATATGGATGCTTTGATTTGGCAAGAAAAGCTTTTTTTTCCATTATCCTCCTTAGAACACAAACTTGGATTCTCATAATAATTTCCATTGTTTTCATTATTGGGCACTATAGACATGTTCTCCTCATTAGGATGGATAGTCTTGAAGCTTTGGTTTTGCAAGAAAAACTTATTTTTCCATCATTTTCCTTGGATTTAAAGTTTATCCATTAAATAAGACAAACTTGTATTCTAACAATCTCCATTCTTTTTGTGATTGAGCACTATAAACATATTCTTCTTTGGGATACATGATATTAAAGCTTTGGTTTATCAAGAAAAGTTTTTTCCCCACCATTTTCCTTAAAACCAAGTTTGTCCATCAAATAGGATAAACTTATATTCTCGTAATGAGCTCTATTTTTTCCCTGATTGAGCGCTATAGTTATTGGGATACACAATATTGATGTTTTAGTTTGGCGAGAAATGCTTTTCATTCCATCTTTTTTCTTAGAATCGAAGTTCATTCGTTAAATTGGATAAACCTTGGTTCTTATAATAATCTCTGTTCTTTTCATGATTAGGCAATATAAACACATTGTCCTCGTTGGGATACAAGAATTAATGCTTTGGATCAACAAGAGAAACTTTTCTTTCTGCCATTTTTCTTCTAGCCAAAATTCATTCATCAAAAGAGACAAATTTGGATTCTTATAACAATCTCCATTCTTTTCGTGATTAAGCACTATAAGCACATTCTCCTCATTAGGATGCATAATATTAATGCTTTGGTTTAGCATGAGAAGGTTTTCTTTCCACCATTTTCCTTAATGTCAAAATTCATTCATCAAATAAGACAACCTTGGATTCTCATAATAGCTTCATTTTTTTTTCATGTTTGGGATCGATAAACACATTATCCTTGTTAGGATTAATGATATTAATGCTTTGGTTTGGCAAAAAATCCTTTTCATCCACCATTTTTGTTAGAATCAAAGTTTAGCTATTAAATGAGACAAACATTGATTCTTTTAATGATCTATATTCTTTTTGTGATTAGCCATGATAAACACATTATACACATTGGCACAATGATGTTAATGCTTTTGTTTGGCAAGGAATGCATGTTTTCCATTGTTTTCCTTAGAATTGATGTTCGTACGTCCAATGGGAAAATTGAATTCTCGTAATTTCTCTATTTTTTGTGTTCTGGCACTATAATCACGTTCCTTTCATTAGGATACATAACATTGATGCTTTAGTTTGGTAGGGAAAGATCTTCTTTCCCTCATTTTCCTTAAAAACAAAGTTCATCCATCAAATTATTCCTATAATAATCTCTACTTTTTTCATGATTGGGCGCCACAACAACATTCTTCTTACTAGATACATGATATTGATGTGTTGTTTTGGTAAGGAACACTTTTCTTTTTGCCATTTTCCTTAGAGTCAAAGTTCATTCATTAAAAGAAACAAACTTGGATTCACATAATAATGTCCATTCTTCTCATCATTAGGCACTATAAATACGTTCTCCTCATTGGAAAACATGATATCGATGCTTTGGTCTGGCAAGAAAAGCTGTTTTTTCCATCTTTTTCCTAAGAGTCAAATTTTTTCATTAAAAGGGATAAACTTGTGTTCTTATAGTAATCTCTATTCTTCTCATGATTGGGTGCTATAAATACATTCTCCTTCTTAGGATACATGATATTGATGCTTTAATCTGGTAAGAAAAGCTTTTCTTTCCATTATTCTCCTTAGAACCAACATTTGTCTATCAAATAGCACAAACTTGGATTCTCATAATAATTTCCATTATTTTCATGATTGGGCACTATAGACCTGTTCTCCTTATTGGGATGGACGATGTTGAAGCTTTGGTTTGGCAAGTAAAACTTATCTTTCCACCATTTTCCTTAGAGTTAAAGTTTATCCATTAAATAAGATAAACTTGTATTCTCATGACAATCACCATTCTTTTTGAGATTGAGCACTATAAACACAATTCCTTTTGAGATTGATCACTATAAACACATTCTTTTTTTTAGGATACATGATATTAAAGCTTTGGTTTATCAAGAAAAGCTTTTCTCCCCACCATTTTCCTTAGAAACCAAGTTTGTCTGTCAAATGAGATAAACTTATATTCTTGTAATAATCTCTATTTTTTTCATTGTTGAGCACTATAGATTTTAGGATACACGATATTGATTCTTTACTTTGGCAAGAAAAGCTTTTTATTCCACTGTTTTCCTTAGAGTCAAAGTTCATCCGTTAAATGGGATAAACATTGGTTCTTGTAATAATCTCTATTCTTTTCATGATTAGGCACTATAAACACATTGTCCTTCTTGGGATAAAAAAATTAAAGCTTTGGATCAGTAAGAAAAGCTTTTCTTTCCACAGATTTCCTTAAAGTCAAAATTCATTCATCAAAAGAGAAAAATTTGGATTCTTGTAACAATCTCCATTCATTTTGTGATTAAGTATTATAAAGCACATTCTTCTTGTTAGGATGCATGATATTAATCTTTGGTTTGGCATGAGAAGGCTTTCTTTCTAGCATTTTCCTTTGAGTCAAAATTCATTCATTAAATAAGACAACATGGATTCTCATAATAGTCTTCATTTTTTTTCATGATTAGGATCTATAAACACATTTTTCTTGTTGGGATTCACGATATTAATGCTTTGGTTTAGTAAGAAATGCTTTTCATTCCACCATTTTTGTTAGAATCAAAGTTTAGCTATTAAATGAGACAAACGTGGATTCTTTTAATAATCTTCATTCTTTTTGTGATTAGGCAAGATAAACACATTATACACATTGGCATACATGATGTTAATGCTTTGGTTTCACAAGAAATCATTTCTTTTCTATTATTTTCCATAGAATTGATGTTCGTACGTCCAATGGGAAAAACTTTTATTCTCATAATAATCTTTATTTTTTTTTTGTGATTTGGCACTATAATCATGTTCCCCTCATTGGGATACATAATATTGATGCTTTAGTTTGGTAGGGAAAGATCTTCTTTCCACCATTTTCCTTAAAATCAAAGTTCATCCATCAAATGAGATAAATTTAGATTCTTATAATATCTCCACTTTTTTCATGATTGGGCACCAAAATGACATTCACCTTATGTTATTGATGTGTTGTTTTGGCAAGAAGTAATTTTCTTTTTGCCATTTTCCTTAGAGTCAAAGTTCATTCGTTAAAAGAAACAAACTCGAATTCACATAATAATGTCTATTCTTCTCATCATTGGGTGTTATGAATATGTTCGCCTCATTGGAAAACATGATATTAATGCTTTGGTCTAGCAAGAAAAGCTTTTCTTTCCACCCTTTTCTAAGAGTCAAAATTTGTTCATTAGAAGGGACAAACTTGTGTTCTTATAGTAATCTCTATTCCTCTCATGATTGGGTACTATAAATACATTCTCCTTATTAGGATACATGATATTGATGCTTTGATTTGGCAAGAAAAGCTTTTCTTTCCATTATTCTCCTTGGAACCAATATTTGTCTATCAAATAACACAAACTTGGATTCTCATAATAATTTCCATTGTTTTCATGATTAGGCACTATAAACATGTTCTCCTCATTGGGATGGATGATATTGAAGCTTTGGTTTGGCAAGAAAAGCTTAACTTTCCACCATTTTCTTTAAAGTCAAAGTTTATCAATTAAATAAGACAAACTTGTATTCTAATAACAATCTCCATTCTTTTTGTGATTGAGCACTATAAATACATTCTTCTCATTAGGATACATGATATTGAAGGTTTTGTTTATCAAGAAAAGCTTTTCCCTTCACCATTTTCCTTAGAAACAAGGTTTATCTGTCAAATGGGATAAACTTATATTCTCATAATAATCTCTATTTTTTCATGATTGAGCAATATAGTTACTGGCATACATGATATTGATGCTTTAGTTTAGTGAGAAATGCTTTTCATTCCGTCTTTTTCCTTAGAAGCAAAGCTCATTTATTAAATGGGATAAACCTTGGTTCTTATAATAATCTCTATTCTTTTCATGATTGGGCACTATAAACACATTGTCCTCATTGGGATACAAAAATTGATGCTTTGGATTCGGAAGAAAAGCTTTTCTTTCCATTATTTTCCTTCAAGTTAAAATTCATTCATCAAAAGAGACAAATTTGGATTCTTGTAACAATCTCCATTCTTTTCGTGATTAAGCACTATAAGCATATTCTCCTTATTATGATGCACAATATTAATGCTTTGGTTTAGCATGAGAAGGCTTTCTTTCCACCATTTTCCTTAAAGTCAAAATTCATTCATCAAATAAGACAAACATGGATTCTTATAGTAGTCTTCATTTTTTTTCATGATTGAGATCTATAAACACATTTTCCTTGTTGGGATTCATGATATTAATGCTTTGGTTTGGCCAGAAATGCTTTTCATTTCACCATTTTTGTTAGAATCAAAGTTTAGCTATTAAACGAGACAAACATGGATTCTTTTAATAATCTTTGTTCTTTTAGTGATTAGGCAAGATAAACACATTATACACATTGGGATAAATGATGTTAATGCTTTGGTTTCACAAGAAATGCATTTCTTTCCATTGTTTTCCTTAGAATTGATGTTCGTTCGTCCAATGGGAAAAACTTTAATTCTCATAATTATCTCTATTTTTTTGTGATTTGGCACTATAATCACGTTCCCCTCATTGGGATACACAATATTGATGTTTTAGTTTGGTAGGAAAAGATCTTCTTTCCACCATTTTCCTTAAAAACAATATTCATCCATCAAATAAGACAAACTTAGATTCTCATAATAATCTCCATTTTTTTCAAGATTGGGCACCACAACGACGTTCTCCTTACTGGGATACACGATATTGATGTGTTGTTTTGGTAAGAAACACTTTTCTTTTTGCCATTGTCTTTAGAGTCAAAGTTCATTCGTTAAAAGAAACAAACTTGGATTCACATAATAATGTCTATTCTTCTCACCATTGGGTGCTATGAATATGTTCACCTCGTTGGAAAACATGATATCGGTGCTTTGGTCTGGCAAGAAAAGCATTTCATTCCACCATTCTCTAAAAGTCAAAATTTGTTCACTAGAAAGGACAAACTTGTGTTTTTTTAGTAATCTCCATTCCCTCATGATTGGGTGCTATAAATACATTTTCCTTATTAGGATACATGATATTGATGCTTTGATTTGGCAAGAAAAGCTTTTCTTGCCATTATTCTCCTTAGAACCAACATTTGTCTATCAAATAACATAAACTTGGATTCTCATAATAATTGCCATTGTTTTCATGATTAGGCACTATAAACATGTTCCCCTTATTGGGATGGATGATATTGAAGCTTTGGTTTGGAAAGAAAAACTTATCTTTCCACCATTTTCCTTAAAGTCAAAGTTTATCCATTAAATAAGACAAACTTGTATTCTCATAACAATCTCCATTTTTTTTGTGATTAAGCACTATAAACATATTCTTCTCATTAGAATAAATGATGTTGAAGGTTTTGTTTATCAAGAAAAGCTTTTCTCTCCACCATTTTCCTTAGAAACAAAGTTTGCCTGTCAAATGGGATAAACTTATATTCTTATAATAATCTCTATTTATTTCATGATTGAGAACTATAGTTACTGGCATACATGATACTGATACTTTAGTTTGGTGAGAAATGCTTTTCATTCCACCATTTTCCTTAGAATCAAAGTTCATCCGTTAAATATGATAAACCTTGGTTCTTGTAATAACCTCTATTCTTTTCATGATTGGGCATTATAAACACATTGTCCTCATTGGGATACAAAAATTGATGCTTTGGATTTGAGAGAAAAGCTTTTCTTTCTATCATTTTCCTTCAAGTCAAAATTCATTCGTCAAAAGAGACAAATTTGGATTCTTGTAACAATCTCCATTCTTTTTCTGATTAAGCACTATAAGCACATTCTCCTTATTAGGATGCACAATATTAATGCTTTGGTTTAGCATGAGAAGGTTTTCTTTCCACCATTTTCCTTAGAGTCAAAATTCATTCATCAAATAAGACAAACTTGGATTCTCATAATAGTTTTCATTTTTTTCATGATTGAGATCTATAAACACATTCTCCTTATTGGGATTCACGATATTAATGCTTCAGTTTGGCAAGAAATGCTTTTCAATCCACCATTTTTGTTAGAATCAAAGTTTAGCTATTAAACGAGACAAACATAGATTTTTTTAATAATCTTCATTCTTTTTGTGATTAGGCAAGATAAACACATTACACATATCAGCATAAATGATTTTAATGCTTTGGTTTTGCAAGAAATGCATTTTTCCCTTGTTTTCCTTAGAATTGATGTTCGTACGTCCAATGGGAAAATCTTTAATTCTCATAATTATCTCTATTTTTTTTTATGATTTGGCACTATAATCATGTTCCCCTTATTGGGATACACAATATTGATGCTTTAGTTTGGTAGGGAAAGATCTTTTTTCCACCATTTTTGTTAAAAACAATGTTCATCCATCAAATGAGATAAACTTAGATTCTCATAATAATCTCCATTTTTTTCATGATTGGGCACCACAATGACGTTCTCCTTACTGGGATACATGATATTGATGTGTTGTTTTGGTAAGAAACACTTTTCTTTTTTCCATTTTCCTTAAAATCAAAGTTCAATTCTTAAAAGAAATAAACTTGGATTCACATAATAATGTCTATTTTTCTCATCATTGGGGGCTATAAATATGTTCTCCTCATTGGAAAACATGATATCGATGCTTTGGTCTAGCAAAAAAAGCTTTTTTTTCCAGCATTTTCTTAAGAGTCAAAATTCATTTGTTAGAAGGGGCAAACTTGTGTTCTTATAGTAATCTCCATTCCTCTCATGATTAGGTGCTATAAACACATTCTCCTCATTAGGATATGTGATATTGGTGCTTTGATTTGGCATGAAAAGTTTTTCTTTCCATTATTTTCCTTAGAACCAATATTTGTCTATCAAATAGCACAAACTTGGATTCTCATAATAATTTGTATTCTTTTCATGATTGGGCACTATAGATATGTTCTCCCTAATAGGATGGATGATATAGAAGCTTTGGTTTGGCAAGAAAAACTCATCTTTCCACTATTTTCCTTAGAGTTAAAGTTTATCCATTAAATAAGACAAACTTGTATTCTCATAACAATCACCATTCTTTCTATGATTGAGCACTATAAACACATTCTTCTCTTTGGGGTTCATGATATTGAAGCTTTGGTTTATCAAGAAAAGCTTTTCTCCCCACCATTTTCCTTAGAAACCAAGTTTGCTTATTAAATGGGATAAACTTATATTCTCATAATAATCTCTATTTTTTTCGTGATTGAGCACTATAGTTGTTATGAAACACAATATTAATGCTTGAGTTTGGCGAGAAATGCTTTTCATTCCACCATTTCCCTTAGAATTAATGTTCATCAATTAAATGGGATAAACCTTGGTTCTTGTAATAATCTCTATTCTTTTTATGATTAGGCACTACAAACATATTGTCCTCGTAGGGATACAAAAATTGATGTTTTGGATCAGCAAGAAAAGCTTTTCTTTCCACTGTTTTCCTTCAAGTTAAAATTTATTCATCAAAAGAGACAAATTTGGATTCTTGTAACAATCTTCATTCTTTTTGTGATTAAGCACTATAAGCACGTTCTTCTAATTGGGATGCATAATATTAATTCTTTGGTTTGGCATGAGAAGGTTTTCTTTCCACCATTATCCTTAGAGTCAAAATTCATTCATCAAATAAGACAAACTTGGATTCTTATAATAGTCTTCTTTTTTTTCATGATTGGGATCTATAAACACATTCTCTTTGTTGGGATTCATGATATTAATGCTTTGGTTTGGCAAGGAAAGCTTTTTATTCCACCATTTTTGTTAGAATCAAAGTTTAGCTATTGAACGAGACAAACATGGATTCTTTTAATAATCTCCATTTTTTTTTGTGATTAGGCATGATAAACACATTATACACATTGGCATACATGATGTTAATACTTTGGTTTGGCAAGAAATGCATTTAGCCATTGTTTTCCTTAGAATTGATGTTCGCATATCCAATAGGAAAAACTTGAATTCTCGTAATGAAGTCTAGTTTTTCATGATTTGGCACTATAATCACGTTCCCCTTTTTGGGATACACAATCTAAATGCTTTAGTTTTGTAGGGAAAGATCTTCTTTCCACCATTTTCCTTAAAATCAAAGTTCATCCATCAAATGAGATAAACTTAGATTCTCATAATAATCTCCACTTTTTCATAATTGGGCCCCACATCATCGTTCTCCTTATTCGGATACATAATATTGATGTGTGGCTTTGGTAAGAAACACTTTTCTTTTTGCCATTTTGCTTAGAGTCAAAGTCCATTCGTTAGACTAAACAAACTTGGATTCACATAATAATGTCTATTCTTCTCATCATTAGGCGCTATAAATATGTTCTCCTCATTGGAAAACATGATATCGATGCTTTGGTTTAGCAAGAAAAGCTTTTCTTTCCACCATTTTTCTAAGAGTCAAAATTCATTCGTTAAAAGGGACAAACTTGTGTTTTTATAATAACCTCATTCTTCTCATGATTGGGTGCTATAAATACATTCTTCTTATTAGGATACATGATATTGATGCTTTGGTTGGGCAAAAAAAGTTTTTTTTCCATTATTCTCCTTAGAACCAACATTTGTCTATCAAATAACACAAACATGGATTCTCATAAATATTTCCATTGTTTTCATGATTGGGCACTATAGACATGTTTTCCTCTTTGGGATGGATGATGTTGAAGCTTTGTTTAGCAAGAAAAACTTATCTTTCCACCATTTTCCTTAGAGTCAAAGTTTATCCATTAAATGGACAAACTTGGATTCTTGTAATAATTTCCATTCCTTTTGTGATTGAGCACTATCATTGGGATAAATGATATTGAAGCTTTGGTTTGGAAAAAAAGCTTTTCTCTCTACCATTTTCCTTAGAACCATAGTTGGTCTGTCAAATGGGATAAACTTGTAATGTCATTATAGTCTCCATTTTTTCATGATTAATGCTTTGGCTTGGCAAGAAATGCTTTTCATTCCACCATTTTCTTAGAATCAAGGTTCGCTCGTCATATGTGACAAACTTAGATTCTTGTAATAATCTTCATTCTTTTCGTGATTGGGCAAAATAAGCACGTTCTTCTCATTAGGATGCATGATATTGATGCTTTGGTTTAGTAGGAAAAGCTTATCCTTCCACTATTTTGTTTAGAGTTGAAGCTCATCCATTAAATGGGACAAAATTGGGTTCTCATAATAATCTTTATTCTTTTTCTGATTTTGCACTATAAACACATTCTCCTCCTTAGGATACGTGATATTGATGCTTTGGTTTGGAAAAGTTATTTTTCCTACCATTTTCGTTTAAGTTAAAGTTCATTTGTCAAATAAAACAAGCTTGGATTTTCATAATAATCTCCATTCTTTCACGGTTGGGCACTATAATCACATTCTCCTCATTAGGATACATGATATTAAAGCTTTGGTTTGGTAGGAAAAGCTTTACTCTCCTTCATTTTTCTCTGTTCTTTTCCTGATTAGGCACTATAAATACCTTCTCTTCATTCGCACACAATATTGAGGCTTTGGTTTGGCATGAGATGCTCTCTTTCCACCATTTTCCTTAGAATCAAAGTTCATCTATCAAATGAGATAAATTTGGATTCTCATAATAATCTCCACTATTTTCATGATTGGGCACTAAAATTCCACTTATTGGGATACATGAATGATTTTTCATTTGGCATGAAATTTTTTTCCACTATTATCCTTAGAATCAAAGTTCACTCGTCAAATGAGAAAAAGATCTTATAATAATCTCTATTTCTTTCATGATTGGGCAGTATAAGCATGTTCTTTCCACCATTACACAGTATTAATGCTTTAGTTTACTAGGAAAAGCTTTCATTTCCACCATTTTCCATAGAATCAATGTTCATTTGTCAAATGGGACAAACCTAGATTCTCATAATAATCACCATTTTTTTCATGCTTGGATTCTATAAACACATTCTCTTTATTGCAATTCATGATATTAAAGCTTTGTTGGCAAGAAACACTTTTCTTTTTGACATTTTCCTTGGAATCAATGTTCATTTGTCAAATGAGACAAACTTGGATTCTTATAATAATCTTTATTCTTTTCGTTATTGGGCTTTGTAGAAATTTTTCCCTTATTGGAATACACGATACTGATGCTTTGGTTTGGCAAAGAAAAGCTTTTATTATTATCATTATCTTTAGAATCAAGGTTTGTCCATCAAATAGGACAAACTTGGATTTTTTTAATAATCTCCATTCTTTTCATGCTAGATACTATAAAGATGTTCTACTCATTGGGATATATGATATTGATGCTTTGGATTTAATGTAATCTAGCCAGTGAAAGACAACATAGATAATGTTACAAAGGACTTTCAAGTGTCAAGTGGACCTGTTACATGAGCTCAAGCTAAACAACTACTAGAAGCTATGCAAGGATTCATCAAGAAGTTGTTCATATAGGAAGCTAAGATGGAGATAGCATGGACATGGACTTCAAAGAGAAAGAGGGCTTTTATTATCCACTTTAGTTAACTTATTTCAAGCTTATGAGCAAGTTAGTTAGTGATTGGGCCAAATGCCAATATTTATGCTTATTTTTTTGTTTAGTTATGGGTCAAACCTTTTTAATAAGTGGTACATGCCTGTCACATGCTATTTTAATATTTAGGCTTATCTATATCAGGGGCCCATGCATTGGACACTAGTTATTGGGGCAGGGCTTTGTTTTGACATTTTAATTAGCCATCTAAAGGCCTATACGAGTTTCACCTTTTAGGATGTCTTAGGGTTTTATCTTTTGGCTATAAATAGCCTTTTGCAATTGCAAGACTCAGTTTTATTTTTCTTTGGATGACTAATTATTTTTTTCAATGATTAATATAAGTTGTCATCTTCATAAGGCAAATTCCTTTAAATTCTTCTTTGGGCTCCATTAGAACTTAGCAAGGTTAGTTTAATCTTGTCAACTTTTAGCATTCTTGGTTTGCAATTGATACTAAAGCATCAGGTAAGTTTCCAATTCCCTTGAAATTCTTGGTTTACATTTTGTATTTAAATTGTTAGGTTAAGAATCCTGTTTTATTTCTTATTCTTTTTTTGGGTTTCTAATCTTTGATCCAAATCATTATTAAGGGGTTTAAGGACATAATTTTTGGGTTTTCCGTATTATTTGGCATCAGAGCTTTGGCTTACATCAAGTTAATATATTTGTTATTTTTTTTATCAAGTTGTTCTTACCTTGATTAACCTCTTAATTTGTTATTGATCATTAGTTTATCATTTCTAAAAAAAGATAGAGAAGATAATAAAAGTAAAAAAAAAAAAGTTAAAAAAGAGGATAGACGAAATAGCAAACAGGTAATTTGTGTTCAAACAATTGGGAGAGTTTAATATGATTTTATCCCTTTAGGTTAACCAAATTCTGTTCTTTCCTTTTCTAATGTCTTGGTAGTCTCCTTTTCTTTCTTTCTAATCAATTTTCTGATTTTGTCTCCTTTGCTATGTTTTTTATAATTTTCTTTTTATTTTAAATTAATTGATATTTTAGATTGACCAAATTTTGTAGTTTCCTTTTTTGATATCTTGGTAGTTTCCTTTTTTTCTTCTCTCTTTTTAATCAATTTTCTTTTTCAATCAATTAATTGATTGATTGACATTTTTCTAATTTTTATTGATTCACTTTTAATCATTTCTACACACAATCCCCAAATTTACACACCATTCATTGTTTTGCTCCTCTTTTATTTCTTTCCATTAGGTTTATAGGTCATACACATAATTGAGTCAACCTTTATCTTGTGCTGTTTACTTAAATTTTGCTAGTCGATTTTCTATTCTCACATGCCTTTCTTCCTTTGTTGGCCTTTCTTTATTTTCATTTAGTTTATATGTAAATTTAAAAGTTATCATTAGTTTTAACTGCTTCAAATTGAATTTAAATTTTGGTAGTTTCCTTATGAGTCTCTTAAAAGAACAAAATTAAATTTAACATTTGATTGTTTTATTGTTTTGTTGTTTTGTTGTGAGTCTCTTAAATTCAAATGAATTTAACTTGTGATTATTTAGTCTCTTAATCCGGAGTGGTAAAAGGCATAAGAAAGTAAGATCATTAGAGTAAGTCAAAAGCCAAATTGAGTGAAAACACGAGTACATGACAAAAATTGAGGATATACATGTATGGGAGTGATTCTTGAGAGGTCTTAACCCATTTTCGTTATTACAATAATGAATTTGGCAGGAAAAGGAATGGAAGCATCCAAATAGGATGATAGTAGTACTGATAAGTAAGAAACATAGCCAAAGCTTACTTTCACTCTTTGGGCCATGCAACAATAGTTTGAAAGAATGCAACTTGTCTTAGGGAATCTTCAAGATAGAATGGATAGATAAAAAGCTGCAATTGCGAGGATAAGAAAAGAGCAACCAAATAAAAGGAGGAGACACAGGCCAAATATCCAACCTTTGGAAGAAAATGAGCCAATAGTTTAAGAGGAGGATAAAAGTGAGGTAGAGTATATGAATACTGGAAGATTTGCTCAAAAAAGAGCTAAGCAAGACAGCCAGCTTAAAAGAGAACATAAGAATCATGATGGTCTAGACCAAAATATTGGTACCATTAAAATAAAGTTTCCATTTTAGGGTAAAAAAGATCTTGACTTGTATCTAGAGTTGGAACGGAAAGTTGAGCTTGTGTTTGAATGCCACCATTATTTGAAAGAAAAAAGGTGAAACTTGTTGCTTTTGAATTCACCGATTTTGTGGTTATTTGGTGGGATCAAGTTATTCTTAGTCACCATAGAAATTTGGAAAGACCTATTGAAACTTAGGCCGAGATGAAATCTATAATGAAAAAGCATTTTATGCCCAGCCATTATTATCGAGATTTGTATTAGTAGCTTTAAAACCTTACTTAAGGTTTGAAGAGTGTAGAAGACTACCACAAGGAGATGGAAATTGCTATGATTAAAGTTAATGTGGAAGAAAACTGAGAGACAACCATGGCATGTTTCATGAGTGGCTTGAATGAGGAGATAGCCAACATGATTGAGTTGCATCATTATATGGAGCTTGAAGATATGGTGTATATGGCTATGAAAGTGGAAAGGCAACTTAAGTTCAAATTGGTGAACAAGTCTACTTCATCAAATTCAGGTTCCTTTTCTTCTTGGAAAAAAAATTGTAGTAAAACTAAAGAGGACAAAGTTGTTGCTATGTTTAAGGAAGACAAGAATAAAAACAAAGACAAAGTGGTTAGCGATAAAATAGTACCAATTCTTCCTAATCCAATCGATATCATGATCTACATTTTTAGATGTTTGGGAGCAAGTCATATCACTTCTCGATGTCCAAACAAGAGAGCTATGGTCATGAAAACTGATGGTACAATTATGACCAATGAAGAAAGTAAGATGGATTATTTTTTTCATCCGAAGAAGAAAGTGACGTGGAGTATGTGATCCGAGAAGATGCCTTAGTAGTTATGCATGTCCTGAATCATCAAATGAAGGAGGATGAAGATGAAGAGCAACATGAGAACATCTTCCATACTCATTGTCAAGTAAATAATAAGGTACGTACTTTGATCATTGATAGAGGTAGTTGTACCAAGATGGCTAGTACCACCTTAGTGGAGAGGTTGGGATTGTAGTGCATGGGACATCCTCGGTGATTTAAGTTACAATGGTTGAATGAATATGGGGAGTTTAAAATGAATAAATAGGTAATTGTTTCCTTTTTAATCGAGAAATATTTCGATGAAATGTTATGTGATGTGTAGCTATGCATGCAAGTCATATCTTGTTGGGAAGGCCATGGTAATATGATAGGCATGTTATCCATGATGGTTGCAAGAACAGGTACTGTTTTGAAATGAATATGGGGAATTTAAAATGAATAAATAGGTAATTTTTTCCTCTTTAATCGAGAAATTTTTCGATGAAATGTTATGTGATGTGTAGCTATGCATGCAAGTCATATCTTGTTGGGAAGGCCATGGTAATATGATAG
>JBBYHK010061169.1:0-53045 GCA_038382065.1 Adansonia grandidieri | reverse complement strand
GCATGTTATCCATGATGGTTGCAAGAACAGGTACTATTTTGAAGAATGGTTGATGTGTAACACTTTCTCCAATGACACCCTAGGATGTGTACGAATATTGAAATAAGTAGAAAGGGAACTAAAGTGAGATCACGTGTAAAGAAAAAGAAGAGAGTGTGAGTAATGGGAGAAACAAGAAAAAAAAGAGTGAAAACAGAAAAAATGTCAAAAGAGCAAGTTAGAATGATTAAGTAAGAAGAGAACCTAAAAATAAAAATGAAAAATAAAAGTTTGTACCCAAAAGAGAGGGAGTGCAAAAGTGCTTTTTATGCTCAAAAGCAATTGATTGTTCTTATGTACAAAGAGGCTTATTTGAACATTAATGATCTTAACATTTCTTTGTCTAGTATAGTTGTTTCTTTGTTATAGGAATATGATGATGCCTTTGCGAAAGAAGTTCCAAATGGATTACCACCAATTAGAGGGATTGAACATCAAATTGATTTCATCCTTAGTGCAACAATAATTCTTAATCCAGCATATAAGAGTAATCCCAAGGAGACAAAAGAACTTCAAAGGCAAGTTGATGAGCTATTGGAAAAGGTGCAAGTGAGAGAAAGCATGAGTCTATGTGTAGTGCCCCTGTTATGAGTTCTAAAAAAGGATCACCCTATTCCTAGATTAGATGATATGCTAGATGAGTTGTATGGTTTTTGCATATTTTTTAAAATTGATTTTGAAAAGTAGACACTACCAGATTAGAATGAAACTGAGTGATAGTGGAAAACTACTTTTAAGATGAAACATGGGTTATATAAATGGTTAATCATGCCATTTGGTCTTACTAATGCGCCTAGTACATTCATATGGTTAATGAATCATATTTTGCATACATTCATTGGCAAGTTCTTTGTTGTATATTTTGATGGCATTTTAGTGTACAGCAAGAGTTTAAATAAACATATAAATCATTTGAAATGTGTGCTAAATGCTCTTAGCAAGAAAAAGTTTTTGTTAATCTAAAAAATGTTTTTTTTCATGGAAAAAGTTGTTTTTCTTGGATTTATTATAACAAAGTTGATCAAGAAAAGATAAAGACAATTAAAGAATGGCTGACTCCCAAATCTATGACTAAAATAAGGAGTTTCCATGGGTTGGCCAACTTCTATCAACATTTTGTTAGGGATTTTAGTACCACTACTTCACCCTTAACAAAATTAATTAAGAAGCATATGAACTTCAAATGAAGGGAAGAACAAGAAAAAGCATTTAATTTGTTGAAAGATAAATTATGTTTTGCTTCTTTATTATAATTGTCTAATTTCACTAAAACCTTTAAGAATGAATGTGATGCTTCATAGATAGGTATTGGCGTTATTTTGACGTAAGAACATTCCACAGCATTTGTTAGTAAAAACCTAAACAGAGCCACTTTGAACTACTCAATATGTCACAAAGAGTTGTATGCATTGGTAAGGGCTCTAAAGATATGGCAGCATTAACTTTAGCCTAAAGAATTTGTTATTCACTTTGACCATGAATCCTTGAAGCACTTAAATGGTCAAGGAAAACTTAATCGCTACCATTGCAAAGTGGGGTAGTGTTCATTGAGACATTTCTTTATGTCATTCACTACAAACAAGGGAATGACAACATTGTAGCTAATGCTTTCTCATGCAAGTATGCCTTAATTTCGACACTTAGTGCAAAATTATTGGGATTTGAGTATATCAAATAATTATGTGTAAAAATCATGATTTTGGAAGCATGCATAAGGCATGTGAAAATTTTACTTTTGGTAAATTTTATAGGCATGATGTTATTTGTTTAAGGAGAATAAACTTTGTGCGCCTTCTTGTTCTTTGAGAAGATTACTTGAGCGTGAGTCTCATAGTGGTAGATTGATAGGGCATTTTAGGGTTCAAAAGGCATTGGCCATATTGTAGAAACATTTTTATTGGCCATAAATTTGTAGGGATATTGAAAGAGTATGTTCTTGTTATATTTCATGTAGACAAGCCAAGTCTAGGACCTTACTCATGGTTTATACACCTTATAAGATTTTTTTATAGACTTTATTTAGGGTTGCCAGGAACCAAGAGGGGAATGGATTCAGTATTTGTGGTTGTTGATAGGTTTTTTAAGATGGCTCATTTCATTCCTTGCCATAAAGCCAACGATGCCATAAACATAGTTGATTTGTTTTTCTAGACATTGTTTGTTTGTATAGGATTCCTAAGACAATTATGAGTGATCAGGATATAAGTTCTTAGTCACTCTTAGAAAGTATTGTGGGGAAGATTAGGAACTAAGTTATTATTTTCTACCACTTGCCATCCCAAATTGATGGGCAAACCAAAGTAGTAAACCAACTTCACTATGATCTATCATTTAAAAGAATTTAAAAATTTGGGAAGCTTGTATTCCTCTTATTAAGTTTACTTATAACCACTTTGTGCATTCTTCCAATGGTTATTCTCTTTTCAAGATTGTTTATGGTATTAATCCTTTGACTCCATTAAATTTGATGCCTTTACTTGTGAATGAGATAGCTAGCTTTAACAAAAATAGGAAGGCTAATTTGGTGAAATAGATCCATAAATAAGCACGACAACACATTGAAAAGAAGAATGAAAAGAACATTGCTCAAGCTAATAAAGGATGCTAACTTGTCACCCTTGAACTAAGAGATTAGTTATAGATTCACATAAAGAAGAAGAAATTTCCAAAAGAAAGGAAATCCAAGCTGCAACCTCATGGAGATGGACATTTCCAAGTTTTGAAAAAGATTAATGACAATGGCTACAAGTTAGATCTTTCAGGTAAGTATCACGTGAGTTCCACATTTAATGTTTCTAATCTTTCTCTTTTTAATGTAGGTGCTGATTTGAAGATGAATCCTTTTGAAGAACAAGGGAATGATGTGATCCAGCTAGTGCAAGACAACGTAAATGATGTTTTAAAGTTCTTCCAAGTACCAGGTGGATGTTTTACATGAGCTTGGGCTTAACAACTTCAAGAAGCTATGCAAGGATCGATCAAAAGGCTATTCCTACAAGAAGTTACAGGTGAAGATGGCATGGATATGGACTTCAATGAGGAAGTGGGCTTTAATCGACCATACTTAGTTAACTTATTTTAGGCTTACAAGCAAGTTATTTAGTGATTATGCAAAAAATGTTGATATTTAGGCCTATCATTTTGTTTACTTATAGGCTAGACCTTTTTAATAAGTGGCACATGCTTGTCACATGTTATTTTAATTGTTTTAAGTATCTATCAAGGGCCTATGTATTGGAATACTAGTTATTGGCTTGGGGCTTCATTTTGACATTTTAATTGGCCATCTAAAGGCCTATTCGAATTTCACTTGTTAGGATGCCTTAGGGTTGTATCTTTTGGCAATAAATAGCCCCATGCAATTGTAAAACTCAGGTTTATTTTTCTTTGGATTATTAATACAAGTTGTCTTCTTGGTAGGCAAACTACTTTGAGTTCTTCTTTAGACTCCATCATAACTCATCAAGGTTATTTTAATTTTATGGTTTTCAACTTTTAATATTCATGGTTTGCAATTGATAATAAAGCATCAAGTGAAGTTTTTGATTCCCTTGGTATTCTTGGTTAGTGTTTTGTATTTAAATTGTCTGGTTAATAATCCTTTTTGGTCTCTTATTCTTTTTTTTTTTGGTTTCTAGTCTTTCATCCAAATTGTTATTCGGGGGTTTTAAGAAGTCATTCTTAGGGTTTTTGCATCAGGTTTTGCAAGAAAAGCTTTTCTTTCCACTACTTTCCTAAAAATCAAAGTTCATTCGTCAAATGGGACAAACATAGATTCTCGTAATAATCTTCATTCATTCCGTGATTCAGCTCTATAAACACATTCTCTTCAGTATGATTCATGATATTGATGCTTTGTTTTGGTAGGAGATGCTTTTTTTTTACACCATTTTCCTTAGAATCAAAGTTCATCTATCAAATAAGACAAACTTAGATTCTCATAAAAAATAGTCTCCATTAACGTTGTCCTCCTAGGGATACATGATATTGATGCTTTCATTTGACATGAAAAGTTTTCTTTCCACCACTTTCCCTAGAATCAAAGTTCATAAAACCAAAATTTGTTCGCCAAATAAGTAAAAATGGTTCTCATAATAATCTCCATTCATTTTCTAATTGGGCATTGTAAAAATGTTTAATTCTTTGGGATAAATGATATTAATGCCTTAGTTTCACAAGAAAAGCTTTTTTTTTCCATTATTTTCCTTAGAATCAAAGTTCATCTGTCAAATAAGACAAACTTGGATTCTAATAATAATCTCCCTTCTTTTCATGACTGGGTGCTATAAACAAGTTCTCCTTATAAGGATACATGACATTGAAGCTTTGGTTTGGCATGAAAAGCTTTCTCTTCCACCATTTGCCTTACAGTCAAAGTTTATTCGTCAAAAGGCACAAACTTGGATTTTTATAATAATCACCATTTTTTTCATGCTTAGGCTCTATAAACATAATCTCCTTATTGCGATTCATGAAAATAATGCCTTGCCTCGGCAAGAAATGCTTTTCTTTCCACCATTTTTCCTAGAATCAAAGTTTGTCTGTCAAACAAGACAAACTTGGATTCTCATAATAATCTTCATTCTCTTTATGGCTATGCACTATAAACACATTCGTCTTATTGCGATGTATGACATTGATGCTTTGGTTTAGAAGGAAAGCTTTTCTTCCCACCATTTTTCCTAGAATCAGAGTACATCCATCAAATGGGACAAATGTGGATTCTTGTAATAATCTCCATTCTTTTCATGATTAGGCTCTATAAACACATTATCCTTATTGGAATTCATGATACCGATGCTTTGGTTTAGCAAGAAACGATTTTTATTCCACCATTTTCCTTAGAATCAAAGTTCATATGTTAAATGAGACAAACATTGATTATCATAATATCTCCATTCTTTTTATGATTGGCACTATAAACACGTTATCCTTATCGAGATACATGATATTGATGCTTTGGTTTGACAAGAAATGCTTTTCTTTCCACCATTTTCTTTAAAATTAAAGTTCATCTGTTAAATGAAAAAAGCTTGGATTCTCATAATAATCTCCATTCATTTCATGATTAGGCATAATAAACGTGTTCTCCATGTTGGGATACATGACATTGATACTTTGATTTGGCAAGAAACACTTCTCTTTCCACCATTTTCCTTAGAACTAGAGTTCATCCTTCAAAAGAGATAAACTTGGATTCTTATAATAATCTCATTCTTCTTATGATTTGGCACTATAAACATGTTGTTCTCATTGGGATAAATTATATTGTTGCTTTGGTTGGGCAAGAAAAGCTTTTCTTCCACCATTTTCCTTATAGTCAAAGTTTATCCGTTAAATCGGACAAACTTAGGTTGTCGTAATAATCTCCTTTCTTCTAATGATTTGACACTATAAATACATTTTCCTCATTCGGATACATGATATTGATGCTTTGCTTTGGAAAGAAAAGGTTTTCTTTCCACCATTTACCTTAGAACTAACGTTCATCCATTAAATGAGAAAAGCTTGGGTTCTCATAATATTCTCCATTATTTTCATGATTGGGCACAATAAACATGTTCCTTTCATTGGGATACAAGATATTAATGCTTTGACTTGGTAAAAAAAGCCTTTCTTCCACCATTTTCCTTAGAATCAAAGTTATTTGTCAAATGCAAGAAATGATTCTCATAGCAATCTCTATTCTTTTTTGTGATTGGGCATCATAAACGCTCTCCCCTCACTAGGATACACGATATTGATTATATGGTTTGGTAAGAAAAGCTTTTCTTTCCACCATTTTTGTTAAAGTCAAACTTCATTCGTCAAAAGAGACAAACTTGGATTCTTATAATAATCTTCATTATTTTTGAGATTGGGCACTATAACATGCTTTGCTTGTTAGGATACACTGTATCGACACTTTGACCTGGCAGGGAAAGCTTTTTTTTCCACTATTTTCCTTAGGGTCAAAGTTCATCAATCAAATGGGACAAACATAGGTTCTCATAATAATCCCTATTCCTTTCATGATTAGGCACTATAAACATATTCCCTACAATCAAAGTTCATCTGCCAAATAAGACAAAGTTGGCTTTATGTAATAATCTCCACTTTATAAATGCATTCTTCTCATTAGGATTCATGATATTGATATTTTGCTTTGGCAAGAAATGTTTTTCATTCCACCATTTTCCTTAAAATCGAAGCCTATCCATTAAGTACGACAAGGTTGAATTTTCATAACAATCTTCAATCTTTTTATGATTAGGTATTATAAAAATGTTTTTTTTCATTGGGATACACAATATTCATCCTTTGGTTTAGCAAGAAACACTTTTTCTTTCCATATTTTCCTTTGAAATAAAGTTTAACTATCAAATGAGACAAACTTGGTTCTTAAAATAATCTTCATTGTATTCATGATTCGCCACTATAAACACATTCTCTTCATTGGGATACATGACATTAATGCTTTGGTTTAGCAAGAAAAAAGCTAATCGTCCCAACATTTTCCTCAGAACTAAAGTTCATCCATCAAAGGAGAAAAACTTGGATTCTGATAATAATCTTCATTTTCTTCATTATTGGATACTATAAACAAATTCTCGCTATTAGGATACACAAAATTAATGCTTTGGTTTGGCAAAAACCGCTTTTTTTCAACCATTTACCTTAGAATCAACGTTCATCTGTCAAATAAGACAAACTTGGATTCTCATAATTATCTCCATTCTTTTCGTGGTTGGGCACTATAAAAACATTCTCCTCATTGGGATACATGACATTGATGCTTTATCTTGGCAAGAAACATTTTTCGTTCCAGTATTTTCCTTAGAATTAAAATTCTTCTATCAAATAGGCCAAACTTGGATTCTCATAATAATCTCCATTCTTCTTTTGAATGGCACTATAAACACCTTTCTCTTATTGGGATACACAATATTTACGCTTTCGTTTGGAAGGGAAAGCTTTTCTTTCCACCATTTTCTTAAAACTAAAGTTCATATGTCAAATGGGACAAAATTAGGTTCTCATAATAATCTCCATTCCTTTCTATAAACATGTTCCCCTCATTAGGATACATGATATTAATGCTTCAGTTTGGCAAGAAAAGCTTTTTTTTCTAGCATTTTCCTTAGAATCAAAGTTTGTTCATCAAATGAGACAAACTTTGATTCTTGTAATAATCTCCGTTCTTTTTGTGACTAGTAACTATAAACACGCTCCCTTTGTTAGGATGCATGATATTAATGCTTTACATTGTTAAGAAAAGCTTTTCTTTCAATTGTTTTCCTCATAACCAATGTTTGTTCGTCAAATGACAGAAACTTCAATTCTCATAATAACTTCCATTCTTTTTGAGATTGGGCACTGTAGACATACTCTCTGTGATACATGATATTGATTCTATGGTTTGGTAGGAAAACATTATATTTCCACCATTTTCTTAGAGTCAAAGCTTATCCGTCAAATAAGACAAACTTCGATTCCCATAATAATATCCACTCTTTTCATGATTGAGTACAATAAATACATTCTTCTCATTGGGATACATGATATCGATGCTTTGTCTTAGCAAGAAATGCTTTTCCTTTCACCATATTCCTTAGAATTAAAGTTCACATATCAAATAGGATAAACGTTAGTTCTCATAATAATCTCTATTCATCTTGTAGTGGGCGCTGTAAACACCTTTATTTCATTAGGATACACGAATTGATGCTTTTTTTTCTCCCTATTTTTTTTAGAATGAAAGTTCATACGTTAAATGGGATAAATTTAGGTTCTCATAATAATCTCTATTCTTTTCGAGATTGGACACTATTAACACATTCCCTTTATTGGGATACCAGATTTGATGCTTTGGTTGGCAAGAATAACTTTTTTTCCACCACTGTTCTTAGAATTAAAGTTCGTTAATCAAATAAGACAAACTTTTAATCTCTATTCTTTTTGTGATTAGGTACTATAAACATCTCCTCTCATTAGGATACTTGATATTGATGCTTTGGTTTGGCAAGAAAACTTTTTTTTCTAGCTTTTTCCTCAGAACCACCATTTGTCCATTAAATGAGACAAATTTGAATTTTTATAATAATCTTCATTTTTTTAGATTGGGCACTATAAACATGTTTTTTTAATTGGGATGCATGATATTGATGCTTTACTTCGGAAGGAAAACCTAATCTTTCCACCATTTTCTTGGATTCAAAGTTAGTGCGTTAAATGAGGCAAACCTGGATTCTCATAATAATTTCTATTCATTTTGTGATTCGACACTATAAACATATCCTCCTTATTAGGATATACAATATTGATCTTTGGTTTGGCATGAAATGTTTTCCTTTCTACCATTTTCCTAAGAATCATAGTTCATCCATCAAATGTGACTAACTCAGATTCTCATAATAACCTTCATTCTTTTCAAGATTGGGCTTTATAAACACATTCCTATTATTGGATTCATGATACTAATGCCTTGGTGTGGAAAGAAGCACTTTTACTTCCACCATTTTCCTTAGAATCAAAATTTATCCATCAAATAACACAAACTTCGATTCTTGTAATAATCACCATTCTTTCATGGCTAGGCACAATAAACACATTTTCTTCATTGGGATAAATGATATTGATGCTTTGCTTTGGTAGGAAAAGCTTTTCTTTCAACCATTTTCCCTAAAATGAAAGTTCATCTGTCAAATGAGGAAAAACTTGGATTCTTGTAATAATCTGTATTCTTTTCATGATTAGGCTCTACAAATACATTCTCCTCAGTGGGATGCATGATATTGGTGCTTTGATTTCCCAAGAAATGCTTTTTATTCCACCATTTTCCTTAGAATTAAAGTTTATCCATTAAATGAGACAAACTTAGATTCTCATAATTATCTCCATTCTTTTCATGATTGGGCACCTTAAACATGTTCTCCTTACTAAGATACACGATATTAATACTTTGGTTTGGCAAAAAACACTTTTCTTTCCATTATTTTTATTAGAGTCAAAATTCATCAATTAAAAAAGAAAACATGGATTTGGTAATAATCTCTATTTTTTCCATGATTTGGCACTATAAACATCTTCTCCTCATTAGGATACACAATATTGATACTATGATTTGACAAGAAAAGCCTTTTTCTCCACCATATTCTTTAGAGTCAAGGTTCATCAGTTGAATGAGGCAAACTTTGATTCTCATAATAGTCTCTATTCTTTTCATAGTTGGGCACTATAAACATGTTTTCCTTATTAGGATACACAATATTATTGCTTTGATTTGGCAAGAAAAGCTTTGCTTTCCACTATTTTTCTTAGAATGAAAGTTTATTTGTTAAATGGGACAAACTTGGGTTTTCATCCCAGTCTCATTTTTTTCATGATTAGGCATTATGAACACATTTTTCTCATAGGGATACATGATATTGATGCTTTGGTTTGGTAGCAAAAACTTTCCTTTCCACCATTTTTCTTAGAATCAAAGATAATTAGTTAATTAAGGGAAACATGGGTTTTTTTAGTAATCTCTATTTTTATTCTGTTTGAGCACCATAAACATACTCCTCTCTTTGGGATACACAATATTAATGCTTTGGTTTAGCAGGAAAAGCTTTTCTTTCCTCCATTTTCCTTGTAGTCAAAGTTCATCTGTCAAAAGGGACAAAATTGGATTCTCATAATAATCTCCATTCGTTTATGATGGGGCACTATAAACACATTCTCCTTATTGGGATAACTGATACTAATGCTTTGGTTTTGTAGGAAAAGGTTTTCTTTCCACCATTTTCGTTAGAGTTAAAGTTTATCCATCAAATTGGACAAACTTGGGCTCTCATAATAATTTCCATTCTTTTGATGATTGGCACTATAAACACATTCTCCTCTTTAGGATACATGATAATGATGCTTTGGTTTAGGAGGAAAGGCTTTTCTTTCCACCATTTTCCCTAGAGCCGATATTCACCCATTAAACGAGACAAACTTGGATTCTTATAATAGTCTCCATTCCTTTCATAATTGGGCAGTATAAACATGTTTATCTCATAAGGATACATGATATTGATGCTTTAAATCAAAGTTAGTCTATCAAATGAGAGAAACTTGGATTCTTGTAGTACTCTCTATTCTTTTATTACGCATTATAAACACAACTCCTGTCATTGGGGTACACAATATTGATGCTTTAGCTTAGCAAGAAAAGCTTTCTTTTTCACCATTTTCCTTAGAATCAAAGTTCATTAGTCAAATAGGACAAACTTGTATTATTCTAATAATTTCCACTCTTTTAATGATTGTGCTCTATAAACACATTTTGCATATTAGGATTCAGGATACTGAAGCTTCGGTTTGGCAAGAAACGCTTTTCTTTCCATTATTTTCTTTAGAATCAAAAGTTCATATGTCAAATGAGACAAACTTGGATTTTCATAAAAATCCATTCTTTTCATGACTAGGCCCTATAAGCATGTTCTCCTCATTGTGATACAAAATGTTGATACTTTAGTTTGGCAAGAAAAGCTTTTTTTCCCCTATTTTTCAAAGAATCAAAGTTCGTCTACCAAATGGGACAAACATGGATTCTTGTAATAATCTCCAGTCATTTCATGATTAGGCTTTATAAACACACCCTCCCTATTTGGATTATTAATATTGATGCTTTGGTTCAACAAGAAATGCTTTTTATTCCACCATTATCCTTGAAATCAAAGTTCATCCCTTAAATGAGATAAACTTGGATTCTCATTATAAGCTCCATTCTTTTCATGATTGGTCACTATAAACACATTCTTTTTATTGGAATATGTGATATTGATGCTTTTTTTCACAGGAAAAGCATTTTGTTCCACCATTTTCCCTAAAATAAAAGTTTATCTACTAAATGGGACAAACATGGATTATTGTAATAATCTCCAGCAATTTCATGATTGGGCCTTATAAGCATATTCTCGTCATTCGGATTCATGATATTGATGCTTTGGTTTGGCAAGAAAAATGTTTCTTTCCACCATTTTTGTTGGAATCAAAGCTCATCTGTCAAGTGGGACAAAAGTGGATTCTTGTAATAATCTCCAATCATGTCATGATTAGGCTCTATAAGTACATTCTTCCCATTAGGATTCTTGATATTGAAGCTTTGGTTTGTCAAGAAATGCTTTTCATTCCACCATTATACTTAGAATTAAAATTCATCAGTTAAATAAGAAAAACTTAGATTCTTGTAATCTCTATTCCTTTCAGGATTGGGCACTATAAACATGCCCTCCTCAATAGGATACATGATATTGATGCTTTAGTTTGTCAAGAAATATTTTTCTTTCCATTATTTTCCTTAAATCAGAGTTCATTCGTTAAATGATACAAACATGGGTTCTCGCAATAATCTACATTCTTTTCATGATTGGGCACTATAAACATGTTCCCCTTATTAGGATACACAATATTAAGCTTTGATTTTGCAAGAAAAGCTTTTCTTTCCTTCATTTTCCTTAGAGTCAAATTTTATCCATCAAAAAGGACAAACTTGCATTCTCATAATAATCTCCATTCTTTCCATGATTGGGCACTATAAACATGTACTCCTCATTGAGATACATGATATCGATGCTTTCGTTTGCAAAGAAAGACTTTTTTCCCACCATGTTCCTTAATGTTTATCTGACAAATAGGATAAACTTGGGTCCTTATAATAATCTCTATTCTTTACATAATTGGGCACTATAAACACATTGTTTTCATTAGGATACATGATATTGATGCTTTGATTTGGCAGGAAAAGCTTGTCCTTCCACCATTTTCCTTTGAGTTTGAGCCAATGTTCTCCCATTAAATGAGACAAACTTGGATTCTCATAATAATCTTCATTTTTCATGACTGGGCATTACAAACATGTTTTCCTCTTTGGGATACATGATATTGATGCTTTGGCTTGGCAGGAAAAGCTTTCTTTTTCCACCATTTTCCTTTGAATCAAAGTTCATTAGTCATATAAGATAAATTTGGATTCTCATTATAATCTTTATTCTTTTTGTGATTAATCTCAATAAACACATTCTCCATATTGGGATTCATGATACTGATGCTTTGGTTTTATAGGAAATGCTTTTCTTTCCATCGCTTTACTTAGAATCAAAGTTTATCCATCAAATAAGACAAACTTTGATTCTCATAATAGTCTCCATTCTTTTCATGACCGGGCACTGTAAGCATGTTATCCTCATTGGGATGCATGGATGCTTTGGTTTGGCAAGAAAAGTATTTCTTTCCACCATTATCCCAAGAATAAACGTTCATATGCCAAATGGGACAAATGCAGATTCTTGGACTACCCTCCAATCTTTCCATGATTAACCTCTATAGACACATTCTCCTCATAAGGATTCATGATATAGATTTTTTGTTTTGGCAAGAAGCACTTTTTATTGCATCATTATCTTTAGAATCAATATTAGTCTGTTAAATGAGACAAACTTGGATTCTTATAATAATCTCTATTCATTTTGTGATACTGCTGTAAACATGTTCTTCTTATTGGGATATATGATACTAATGCTTTGGTTTGGCAGTAAATTGTTTTCCCACTATTTTCCTTAGAATGAAAGTTTCTCCGTTAAATAAGGCAAACATGGATTCTCATAATAATCTCCATATTTCCATGATTAGGCATTATGCACACCTTTTCCTTATTGAGTACACAATATTAAAGCTTTTGCATGGCGAGGAAAGCTTTTGTTCCCACAATTTTCCCTAGAGCCAAAGTTTATTTGTCAAATAGGAAAAGCTTAGGTTCTCACAATAATCTACATTTTTCTCGTGATTGGGCTCTACAAACACATTAATCTCTTTGGGATACATGATATTGAAGCTTTGATTTGGCAGGAAAAGGTTTTCTTACCAGCATTTATCTTAAACAATGTTCATCCATCAAATAAGACAAACTTGGATTCGCATAATAATCTCTATTCTTTTCATGATTGGGCACTATAAACACATTATTTTCATTCGGATGCAAGATATTGATGCATTGATTTTGCAAGAAAAGCTTATCTTTCCACCATTTTCCTTAAAATCAAAGCTTATTTGTTAAATAACACAAACTTAGTTTCTCTTAATAATCTCCATTTTTTTTGTGATTTGGCACTATAAACGCATTCTTCTTATAGGGATGCATGATATTAATGCTTTGGTTTGGCAATAAAATTTTATCTTTTGGCCATTTTCTTTAGAATTAAAGTTCATTTGCAAAATAAGACAAACTTAGAATCAAAGTTCATCTGCAAAATGAGATAAACACATTCTTCTCATTGGGATGCATGATAATTATGCTTAGGTTTGGTAGAAAAAAAAACTTATCTTTCTACTATTTTTCTTAAAGCCAAAGTTCATCCATCAAATGAGACGAACTTGGATTCTCTTAATAATCTGCATTCTTTTTGTGATTGGGCACTATAAACACATGTTCCTCATTAGGATCATGATATTGAAGCTTTGGTTTGACAGGAAAAGCCTTTTTTTCCACTATTTTCCTTATAACTGATGTTCATTCCTTAAATGAGACAAAATTGGATTCACATAATAATCTACATTCTTTTCATGATTGGGCACTATAAACATGTTCTCCTCATTGGGATACATGATATTGAAACTTTTGTTTGGCAAGAAAAGCTTTTCTTTCCACTATTTTCCTTAGAATCAAAGTTCATCCATCAAATGTGGCAAACTTGGATTCTCATGATAGTCTCCAATGAAAGGGATGCACGATAAACATGTTCTCCTTAAAGGGATACATGATATTGATGCTTTGGCTTGGCGAGGAAAGCTTTGTTTTTCACTATTTTCCTTATAATAAAAGTTTATCTGCAAATGGGACAAATATGGGTTCTTGTAATTGTCTCCATTCTTTTCATCATTGGGCACTATAAACATGTTCATCTCATAAGTATATGTGATATTGATGCTTTGATTTGGCAGGAAAAGCTTTTCCTCCCACCATTTTCCTTAGAATCAAAGTTAATATGTCATACAAGAGAAACTTGGATTCTCGTAGTAATCTTCACTCTTTTTGTGTTTGGACACTGTAAACATAACTTCCCTCATTGGGATACACGATATTGATGCTTTGGCTTGGCAATAAAAGCTTTTTTTTTCACCATTTTCCTTAGAATCAAAGTTCATTAGTCAAATAGGACAAACTTATATTATTATAATAATCTCCACTCTTTTTGTGATTTAGCTCTATAAACACATTTTGCATATAGGGATTCATGACACTCAAGCTTTGGTTTGGCAAGAAACACTTTTCTTTCCACTAAATTCCTTGGAATCAAAGTTTATATATCAAAAGAGACAAACTTGGATTCTCATAAAAATCTCCATTCATTTCATGACTAGGCTCTATAAACATATTCTCCTCATTGAGTTATACAAAATTGATGCTTTAGTGTGGCAAGAAAAGTTTTTACTTTCCACCATTTTTCCAAGAATCAAAGTTCGTCTACCAAATGGGACAAACGTGGATTCTTGAAATAATCGCTAGTCATTTCATGATTAGGCTTTATAAACACACCTTCCTCATTTGGATTATTGATATCGATGCTTTAGATCGATAGGAAATGCTTTTCATTCAACAATTGTCTTTTGAATCAATGTTCATCCATTAAATGAGACAAAATTGGATTCTTATTATAAGCTCTATTATTTTCCTGATTGGGTAATATAAACACAGTCTCCTCAATGGGATATATGATATTGATGCTTTTGTTTGACAGGAAAAGTGTTTCTTTTCACCATTTTCCCTAGAACAAAGTTCATCTACCAAATGGGACAAATGTGGATTCTTCTAATAATCTTTACTCATTTCATGATTGGACTCTATAAGCACATTTTCCTTATTAGGATACATAATATTGATGCTTTGGTTTAGCAAGAAAAATGTTTCTTTCCACCATTTTCCCTAGAAGCAAAGTTCATTTGCCAAGTAGGATAAGCCTGGATTCTTATAATAATCTTCAGTCATTCTCTATAAACACAATCTCCTTATTAGGATTCTTGATATTGAAGCTTGGCCAGAAATGTTTTTTATTCCATCATTATCGTTAGAATTAAAGTTCGTTAGTTAAATGAGAAAAACTTAGATTCTCATAATCTCTATTCTTTTCATGATTGGGCACTATAAACATGTTCTCCTCAGTGGGATACATGATATTAATGCTTTAGTTTAGTAAGAAATGTTTTTCTTTTCACTATTTTCCTTAAAATCAGAGTTCATCCGTTAAATGAGACAAACATGGATTCTCGCAACAATCTACATTCTTTCCATTATTGGGCACTATAAGCTCGTTCCCTTCATTGGGATACACATTATTAATGCTTTGGTTTTTCAAGAAAAGCTTTTCTTTCCTTCATTTTCCTTAGGGTTAAAGTTTATCCATCAAAAGGGATAAACATAGATTCTTGTAATAATCTCAATGCTCTTCATGATTAGGCACTATAAACATGCACTCCTCATTAGTATACACAATATCGATGCTTTCCTTTAGCAAGAAAAGCTTTTTTCCATAATGTTCCTTAATGTTTATCTGACAAATAGGACAAACTTGGGTCCTCATAATAATCTTCATTCTTTTAATGATTGGGCATTATAAACACATTGTCATCATTGAGATACATGATATTGATGCTTTGGTTTGGCAAGAAAAGCTTTTCTTTCCACCATTTTCCTTTAAGCCAATGTTTGCATGTCAATGAAACAAACTTGGATTCTCATAATAATCTCCATTCGTTTCATGACTGGGCACTATAAACATATTTTCCTCTTCGGGATACACAATATTGATGCTTTGGCTTGGCAAGAAAAGCTTTCTTTTTCTACCATTTTCCTTCGAATCAAAGTTCATTTATCAAATAGGACAAACCTAGATTCTTATAATAGGACAAACCTAGATTCTTATAATAATCTCCATTTTTTTGTGATTTGGCTCTATAAACACATTCTCCATATTGGGATTCATGATACTAATGCTTTGGTTTGGCAGGAAATGCTTTTCTATCCACCATTTTCATTAGAATTAAAGTTTATCTGTCCAATAAGACAAAATTTGATTCTCATGGTAATTACCATTTTTTTCATGACTGGGCACTATAAATATGTTATCCTCATTGGGATACATGACATTGATGCTGTGGTTTGGCAAGGAAAGCTTTTCTTTCCACCATCTTCCCTAGAATAAAAGTTTATATGCCAAATGGGACAAATGTAGATTCTTGTAGAAACCTCTAATCTTTCCATAATTAGGCTCTATAAACACATTTTCCTCGTTAGGATTCATGATATAGATGCTTTGGTTTGGAAAAAAATATTTTTTCATTGCACCATTATCCTTAGAATCAATATTAGTCTGTTAAATAAGACAAACTTCGATTCTCATAATGATCTCTATTCCTCTTATGATTGGGCTGTAAACATGTTCTCTTTATTAGGATACATGATATTGATGCTTTGGTTTGGCAATAAACTTTTTCCCACTATTTTCCTTAGAATGAAAGTTTGTCTGTTAAATGAGGCAAACATGAATTCTTGTAATAATCTCCATTTTTTTCGTGCTTAGGCTCGATAAACACGTTCTTCTCTTTAGGATACATGATATTGAGCTTTGGTTTGGAAAGAAAACTCTTATTTTTCAATCTTTTTTTGTATAATTAAAGTTTATCTATCAAATGGGAGAAACTTGGATTCTCATAATAATCTCCATTCTTTTCATGGTTGTGCACAGTAAGCATGTTCCCTTCATTGGGATACATGATATTATTGCTTTGGTTTTGCAGGAAAAGCTATTCTTTCAACCATTTTCCTTAGAATCAAAGTTCATTCATCAAATGAAAAGCTTGGATTCTCATAACAATCTACATTCTTTTTATGATTGGGTACCATAAATATATTTTCCTCATTAGGATATAAGACATTGATGCTTTGATTTGGCAAGAAATGCTTTTCTTTCCTCTATTTTCTTTACAGTTAGAGTTTATTTGTCAAAAAAGATAAACTTCAATTCTCATAATATTCTCCATTCTTTTTGTGATTAGGCACCAAAAACACATTCTCGTCAGTGGGATATATGATATTGATGCTTTGGTTTCACAAGAAAATCTATTCTTTCAACCATTTTCCCTAGAGCCAAAGATTGTCCGACAGAAGGGATAAACTTTTGTTTTCACAATAATCTTCATTCTTCTCATGATTAGGCATTATAAACACATTCTCTTCATTAGGATACATGGTATCGATGCTTTAACTTGGCAGGAAAATCTTTTCTTCGCATTATTTTTTTTAGAATGAAAAATCATCCATCAATTGAGACAAACATGAATTCTAATAATAATCTCCATTCTTTTCGTGCTTTGGGAACTATAAACACATTCTCATTATTAGGATGCATAATATTGATGCTTTGGTTTGGCAAGAACCACTTTCCTTAGAATCAATGTTCGTCTGTCAAATGAGACAAACTTGGATTCTTATAATATTCTCCTTTCTTTTCATCATTGGACATTATAAACACGTTCCTCTTATTGGGATGCACAATACTGATGTTTTGGTTTGGCAAAAAAAGCTTATCATTCCACCATTCTCACTGGAATCAATGCTCATCTGTCAAACAATACAAACTTGGATTCTTATAATAATCTCCATTCTTTCCATGATTAGGCACTACACACAACTTTTCCTTATTGGGATACATGATATTGAAGCTTTGGCATGGCAAGGAAAGCTTTTGTTCCCATAATTTTTCCTACAGCTAAAGTTCATCCATTAAATGAGAGTTCTCATGATAATCTCCATTTTTCTCGTGATTGGGCTTTACAAACACATTCATCTCTTTGGGATACATGATATTGAGGCTTTGGTTTGGTAAAGAAAGCTTTTCTTCCCAGTATTTTTCTAAGAACCAATGTTCATCCATTAAATGAGGCAGATATGGATTTGCAAAATAATCTCTATGCTTTTTGTGATTAGGCATTATAAACACATTTTTTTTTTCATTTGGATGCAAGATATTGATGCTTTGGTTTGGCATGAAAAGCTTATATGTCCATTTTCCTTAAAATCATAGTTTATCTATCAAATACCACAAACTTAGATTCTCTTAATAATCTTCAACCTTTTCACGATTGGGCAATATAAACATTTTTTCACATTGGAATGCATGATATTAATGTTTTGGTTTGGCAAGAAAATCTTATCTTTCCACCATTTTCCATAGGATCAAAGTTCATATGCAAAATAAGAAAAACTTAGATTCTCATAATAATGTCCATTTTCCTTAGAATAAAAGTTCATCTACAAAATGAGGCAAACATAGAATCAAAGTTCATCTACAAAATGAAAGAAACACATTCTCCTTATTTGGATGCACAATAATGATGCTTAGGTTTGGCAAAAAAAAACTTATCTTTCCACCATTTTTCTTAGAGTCAAAGTTTGTCCTTAAAATGAGACAAACTTTGATTCTTCTAATAATCTCCATTCTTTTTGTGATTGGGCAATATAAACACATTCTTCTTATTAGGATCACGATATTGAAGCCTTAGGTTGGCAAGAAAAGCCTCTCATTCCATCATTTTCCTCAAAATTGATGTTCATTGGTCAAATGAGACAATTGGATTCACATAATAAATTGCATTCTTTTCATGATTAGGCACTATAAACACATTCTCCTCATTAGGATGCATGATATTGAAACTTTAGTTTGGAAAGAATAGCTTCTCTTTTCACCATTTTCCCTAGAATCAAAGTTCATTCATCAAATTTGACAAACTTGGATTTTCATGATATTTCCAGTCAAAGGGATGCACGATAAACATATTCTCCTCAAAGGGATACATGGTGTTGATGCTTTGGCTTAGCAGGGAAAGCTTTGCTTTTCACTATTTTCCTTAGAATGAAAGTTCATCCACAAATGGGACAAACATGGGTTCATGTAATAGTCTCCATTCTTTTCACGATTGGACATTATAAACATGTTATTTCACAAGGATACATGATATTGATGCTTTGATTTGGTAGAAAAAACTTTTCTTCCTACCATTTTCCTTAGAATTAAAGTCACATGAGAGAAACTTCTTGTAGTAATCTCTATGCTTTTTGTGATTAGGCACTATAAACACAACTCCCTTTATTATAATGCACGATATTGATTTTTTGATTTGGTAGAAAAAGCTTTTCTTTCTAATTTTCCTTTGAGTCAAAGTTCATCTGTCAAAGGAGACAAACCTGGGTTCTCATAATAATCTCCATTCTTTTCATAATTGCACAATATAAACATGCTCTCCTTATTAGGGTACACAATATTGGTGATTTGGTTTGGTAAGAAACACTTTTCATTCCATCATTTTTCTTAGAATCAAAGTTCATCAAATGAGACAAATTGAGATTCTCATAGTAATCTCTATTCTTTTCTTGATTAGGCACTATAAACACATTATTCTCACTAGGATTCATAATATTGATGCTTTAATGCGGCAATAATGGATATTATTTTGGATATGGGAGTTATGCTTTTCGAATCTTCACTATCTGAAACCCTTTGAATTAGTGATTTGCATTATGTTTGAGTAATTTTGACCTATCAAATGATTTTCTATATTGTTTAAATATTTTTCCCAAAAACGTTACAAAATTTCCTTTTTGAAAAGGTATCATTTGTGATTTGACAACTCTGAACGAGTTTAGGATAACTTTTCAAAGTTCACTATTCCTTTTCCTGCAGTTGTTACCAATATTGACCCAGACTCAGTTTCAAAAATTAATTCTACCCAGAAAGCAATTTTCTAGGATTTTTGAAATATTTTTACATTAATCCTTATCAAGCTACCTTTCCAACAATACCTCTTTGCCACTAGAAACCATTGGACCAAACCAAAATAAATTCATGATTAGACTATATAATCTCCATTCTTTTCATGATTCATACTATAAAGATATTCTCCTCATTGGGGCACATAATATTGATGCTTTGGTTTGGCAAGAAAAGCTTTTCTTTCCACCATTTTCTTTATGATGAAATATCATTCATTAAATGAGAGAAACTCAGATTCTCATAATAATCTCAATTCTTTTCGAGATTGGCCACTATAAGCATGTTTCATTATTGGGATACACAATATTTTGGCTCTCAAGAAAAGCTTTTCCTCCCACTATTTTCCTTAGAATCAAAGTCTACCTATCAAATGTTACAATTTGCATTCTGTAATAATCTCTATTATTTTTGTGATTGGGCACCACAAACACTTTCTCCTCATTAGGATACATGATATTGGTGCCTTGCTTTGGCAAGAAAAGCTTTTTTTCCCACCATTTTCCTTAAAATCAAAGTTTACACATAAAATGGGACAAATTCCTATAATAATCTCCATTCCTTTTGTGATTGGGCAGTATAAACACGTTTTGCTTATTGGGATACACAATATTGGTGATTTAGATTGGCAAGAAAAGCTTTTCTTTCCATCATTTTTCTTAGAATCAAGGTTTATTCATCAAATAGGATAAACTTTGGTTCTAGTAATAATATCCAATCTTTTCATGATTGGGAAATATAAACACATTCTCCTTATTAGGATAAATGATATTTATGCTTTGGTTTGGCAAAAAAAATTATTTCAACTATTTTCCTTTGAATCAAAGTTTGACTGTCAAATAAGACAAACATTGATTCCTAAAATAATCTTTACTCTTTTCATGATTCGGCATTATATACACATTTTTCTCATTGGGACACATGATATTGATTTTTTGGTTTGGCAGGAAAAGCTTTTCTTTCCACCATTTTCCTTAGAATCAAAATCCATCCATAAAATGGGATAATCTTGGATCCTCATAATAATATCCAATCATTTCATGATTAGGCAATATAGACACATTCTCCTTTTTCAGATACATGATATTTATGCTTTTTTGGCACAAAAAAATATTTCCACTATTTTCCTTTGAATCAAAGTTTGACCATCAAATACAACAAACATGGGGTCCCAAAATAATCTCTATTCTTCTAATGATTTAGCATTATATACACATTTTCCTCATTGAGACACATGATATTGACTCATTGATTTGGCAAAAAATGCTTTTCTTTCCATCGTTTTCCTTATTCATCATTTAGGAAAATTTCTTTTTTTTTTCTTTAATTGAATTTACATGATTTCATAACCAATCATTCATGATTAACCAGAGCATTGATACAAATAATATCCAAATACCAAATTCATCCCCTATATAACTTTTGTGAAGTAAAAAAAACTCTTGGGAAGATTAAAGAAAACATGTTTTTCTTCCATTTCTGTAAAGAATTCTTCCAAAAGTTCTGAACCAAAATCAAAGACCATCCATCAAATGGGACAATCTTGGATCCTCATAATAATCTCCATTCTTTTCATGAATAGGCACTATAAACACATTTTTCTCACTAGGACACGCAATATTGGTATTTTGGTTTAGTAAGAAAAGCTTCATTTTCCTTAGAATGAATGTTCAACTATCAAAAAGGGCAAACTTTGTTTCTAGTAATAATCTTCAATCTTTTCATGATTGAGTATTATAAACACATTTTCCTCACTAGGATACATGATATTTATGCTTTGGTTTGGCACGAAAATATTTATTTCCACCATTTTTCGTAGAATTAAAGCCCATTCGTCAAATTAGACAAACTTTGATTCTTATAACAATCTCTATTCTTTTAATGATTGGGCACTATAAACATATTTTCTTCACTGGGATACATGATATTGATTCTTTGGTTTGGTAAGAAAAACTCTTGTTTCCACCATTTTCCTTAAAGTCAAAGTTCATCTGTTAAAAGAGACAAACTTGGATACTCATAATGTCCATTCTTTTCATGATTGGGCACCGTAAACATGTTCTTCTCATTGGGATACATGATATTAATGATCTAGTTTGGCAAGAAAAGCTTTTCTTTCCACCATTTTACCTAGAATGAAAGTTCATCCATTAAATAAGACATACTTTGGTTATTGTAACAATCTCCAGTCTTTCCATGATTAGGCATTATAAACTCAAACAAAGAAAGGAATGTAGGCCTTTGCTTTGAGATTTCATCAATAGTTCTGTGAGAAGCATAATAGTTAACTACATCGGTAGAACCTAACACCTAACATTCAGGATTCCATCAGGATGATTCCTTACTCCCTAAAGTGATATTCTTAGTTTGATCTCTTTTCTTATCAGTTCAACTAAGCTTTATCTCTCATTCTCTCACTATTTTAGTTAGGGCCATCTCATTGGATACATGATATTTATGCTTTGGTTTGGCTAGGAAAAATTTATTTCCAACATTTTTCTTAGAACAAAAGTTTATTCATCAAATGAGACAAACTTAGACTCCCATAATAATCTCTATTCTTTTCATTATTAGGCACTATAAACACATTTTCCTCATCTAGATACATGATTTTGATGCATTGGTTTGGCATGAAATGTTTTTCTTCCACCATTTTCCTTAGAATTAAAGTTGATCTACCAAATAGAACAAACTTAGCTTCTCGTAAAAGTCTCCATGCTTTTTGTGACTGGGCATTATAAGCACATTTTCCTTATTGGGATGCATGTTGTTGATTCTTTTTCTTAGTAAGAAACGTTTTTCTTTCCATCATTTTTTTTTAAAATTAAAGTTCATCTGTCAAATAGGGCAAACTTGCATTCTTTTCATGATTGGGCAATATAAACATGTTCCACTCATTGGGATACATGAATTGAAGCTTTGGTTTGCCAAGAAAAGCTTTTCTTTCAACAATTTTCCTTAGAATCAAAGTTCATTCATCAAATGGGACAAACTCAGATTCTCATGGTAATCATTATTTCTTTCATGATTGGGCACTATAAACATATTCTCCTTATTAGGATACATGATATTAATGCTTTAGTTTCAAAAAAAAAATGCTTTTCTTTCCATAATTTACCTTAAAATTAAAGTTCATCCATCAAATACGACAAACTTGGATTCTCATAATAATTGCCAATGTTTTCATGATTAGGCGTTGTAAACACATTCCCTTCTTTGGGATACATGATATTGTTGCTTTAGTTTGGCCAGAAAAGTTTTTCCTTCTGCCATTTTCCTTAGAATCAAAGTTCATTCGTCAAGTGGGATAAACTTGGATTCTCGTAATATACCTATTCCTTTTGTGATTGGGCATTATAAACATATTTTCTCTTTAGGATACACGATATTGATGCTTTAGTTTGGCATGAAACACTTTTTCCAACATTTTCCTTAGAATTAAAATTTGTTCACTAAATAAGAAAAACTTGGATTCTCATAATAATCTCCATTATTTTAATCATTGACTGCTATAAATATGTTTCCCTTATTAGGATACATGATATTGATGCTTTGGTTAGGCTGTAAAAGCTTTTGTTTCCAACATTTTCCTTAGAATCAAAGTTCTTTCATCAAATAAGACAAACTTGGATTCTCGTAATAATCTCTATTTTTTCATGATTGCGAGACATAGACACATTTTAGTCATTGGGATACTTAATGTAGACAGTTTGATTTGGTAGGAAAAGCTTTTCTTTCTACCATTTTCCCTAGAATGAAAGCTTATCTGTCAATGGGACAAACTTTGGATTTGGTAATAACCTCTAATCTTTTCGTAATTAAGTATTGTAAACACATTCTCCTCTTTCGGATACATGATATTTATGCTTTGGTGTGGCATGATAATATTTATTTGCACCATTTTCCTTAGAATCAAAGTTTGTTTGTCAGATGAGACAAAATTTGATTCTTGTAATAATATCCATTCTTTTCATTTTTTGGCAATATAAACACATTCTGTTCATTGGGAGACATGATATTGATGCTTTGGTTTGGCAAGAAACGCTTTTCTTTCCATAATTTTCCTTAAAGTCAAAGTTCATCTGTCAAAAGAGACAAACTTTGATACTCATAATAAATTCCACTATTTTCATAATTGGACACTATAAATGTGTTCTTCTTATTAGGATACATGATATTAATGATCTGGTTTGGCAAGAAGAGATTTTCTTTCCACCATTTTACATGGAATGAAAGTTCATCCATCAAATAGGACAAACTTTGGTTCTAGTAATAATCTCCAATTTTTTTCATGATTAGGCATTATAAAAATGTTCTCTTTATTGGGATACATGATACTTATGCTTTGGTTTGGCAAAAAATTTTTTCTACCATTTTCCTTAGGATCAAAGTTTGCAATTAAATAAGACAAACTTGGACTCTCTCAATAATCTTTATTTTTTTCATAATTACGCACTATAAACACATTCTCCTCGTTGGAATACACATTATTGATGCTTTGATTTGGCAAGAAATGATTTTCTTTCTGCCATTTTTCTTAGAGTTAATGTTCATCCATCAAATAGGACAAACTTGGATTCTTGTAATAGTCTCCATGCTTTTTGTGATTGGGCACCATAACACATTGTCCTCATTAGGATACACGATATTGATTCTTTTGTTCAACAGGAAACACTTTTCTTTCTACCATTTTCCTTAGAATTAAAGCTTTGTTTTCCACATATTCTTTAGAATTAAACTTCTTCTATCAAATAAGACAAACTTAGTTTCTTATAGCAATGTCCATTTTTTTAGGTTAGGTGTTATAAACATGTTCCCCTCTTTGGGATGCATGATATTTATGTTTTGATTTGGTAAAAAATGCTTTTCTTTCCACCATTTTCCCTAGAGTCAAAGTTCATTTGTCAAAAGAGACAAACTTGGATACTCATAATAATCTCCATTTTTTCATGATGGTGCACTATAAACACATCATTTTCATTTAGATACATAATATTAATCCTTTTATTTGTAAGCAAAAGCTTTCTTTCCATAATTTTCCTTGGAGTCAAAGTTCATCCATTAAATAAGAGAAACTTGGATACTCATAACTATCGCCACATGCCCGCCTTGAAAACTTTAAATTCATTTAAAGGGCATAGTGCACTGAACTTTAATATAAATGATGGTTGGTCATGGTTGAGCCTTTGACTTATCCTTTGATCGAGATTTGGATTAGGCACAGTATATGAAGAGGAGAGAGATCATCTAGCGAATCACTCATCCAACTTGTCCCGGATGGCCACCACGAAGTGTCCATAAACTTGGATTTGCCATCAATCATTTCAGGCTAGTTAGGATCGGATGCCTATTGAAAACAATATTTAGAGTTATAAAACTTGAAACATCGATTTAAAGGTCTACAAAGCCCAAAGATTCATTGGTTGTGTCCGAGAGTTGGTTATGTGCGAGGAAGGATTAGCATCCCTACGACACCCAAAATCGGTACCTACTAACTATGTCTTGCTTTGGTCTCAGTTAAATCAATTTCATCTAGTCACTATTTGGATATAATCTCTTTTAATGCATGAACTTTTGTAAATTGTAATTTTGGGTTTTCAAAAAAAATTTGTTCACCTATGCTCCTCGAACGTGTGAAGAACATAGGGATTTTTATGAAAATAATGTTCAGACTAGATTTGAAAATATGGATGTCCTATATTAGGCACTAGAGAGATGCCAACATGGAACATTGCCTTGCAAATTTTATTGGAAAACAAATTTTAAATATAAATGTACAATAATCACTAAAAAAAATGTGTTAGGATGAAAAAGAATATAATAATATCATAAACAAACAATCACAAACAAAAGAACATAAAAAGGAGGGATAATCAGAATGTATCTTATAATTGTCTTCGATCATTGAAGAATAATCGAGATAACAATTCAGAGATGGGTTTGGATTCGACGGTAATTTATAAGGCAAAAAAATTTTAAATAGAACAATCCAGAAAAAAGAAAATTTTGGATTTTTTAAGGTCAAAGAAGGATTGGAGTATCCCTTCGGAGAGGTGGGATTGGAGTATCCCCAAAGATAGAGTTAGGAAAATATTTAGGAACAAAGAGAAAATTTAAATTTTTAATGAAAAGCAGGGTTGGAGCATCCCTTCCGAATAGTGGGTTAGAGTATGCCCAAAGATGAAATTTTTAATGGTTTTAGATAAGGATTAAGAATCTTGAAGGTGGATCCGAAAGGAAATTTTAAATTTTGAGTTAAAAACGAGGTAAGAGTATTCCCCCGTAGCAATAGAGTTAGAGGAAATTTTAATATAGAGGAAAGAGATCTCTAGTATGAAATCATTTTTTTATTTTAGCCTTGATCAGAGTCTGAAGGGCTTGTGTTGTGGGGGAACCAATCAGGTGCACTTTGAAACATTCAAAAGTCTCGATAAAAGGAGATTCAAAAATTAAATTAAAAATAGGGGACAACATCATGTCATCCCTTTTCCCAATTTTATTTGAGGCGCATACAATGGCTTCAAGGGTTAATGAGGTACTGTTAGAAAGGTAACTCGATAAGGTTTAATGTAAAAATATTCCAAAAATCCTAGAAAATTACTTTTTAAGTGGAATTAATTTTTAAAGTTAGGTCTATCTCGACATTGGCAGCATGTACCAGGAAAAAAACGTGATGGACTTTGAAAGATCATTCTAGGATTATCCAAAATTGTTAAATTGTGAACAATATATTTTTGGATAGGAAATTTCATGGAGTTTTTATGAAAAATATTTATCAATTTTAAAAAAATCATATCATGGATGAAAATGGCCTAAATAGAATATTGCGTGCCAGTTCCAAGGGTTTCGAATATCAAAAGTTTGAAAAATTATAACTCTTTCATCCAAGATGATCTAAAGGCAAACATGCCGTTGAAAAGCTATTTCGATGACTTTTAGAAAAAAAATCACAAATTATAGGAAAATCATTTGTTGTTCAAAAATAAATTTTCAAATTCAAACTACAGTGTTGTTAAAGCGAAATAAAGGATTATTCAATTTTTTGGGTTTCTTGGGGGTTAAACTCGAATTATGGATGTTCGAATGTCCATACCACAAGGGAAAGAATGACTTGGGCATCATAAGTTCATTCCATAATCCTAGAGTAGTTTGGGACATTGAAATGACTTGTTGACCATGCCATGAAGGTGTTAAACTCAAGATCAAGGCTTAGTGTATTTTCGACTAAAATGGGTCACTTTTGATTGGAAAACAACATCTTTAAAGTTACGTCACCAGGAACCCAGAGTTGAAATATTTGATTTGCGCCTAAGATTGGAAAACTAGTTTTATGGAAACATTAAATCCATGCTATTCTTCATCTATTGGAGGCAGCATGAATTTAAATTAGGATTTTCCTAAAAATTAGTTTTTTTGAGAAACAAGCAAACATTTTTTACAAAGATGTTAGGAACAAAATACAACACACATAAAGACGAACATGGCCTAAACATGCAAACACATAAAGATGACATTTTGACATGGAAATGGGTGATAAAAATGTAAGAAGACGACAAATAATGTGCATGGAAATGATATGAACATATATAAACATATTAATGCAGGCTAAGCTTGTCAAGATAGCATTTTTTATGTCATAAAACTCCTTAAAACACAAGAAAATGCATGAATATACATAAGATATGTTAAGGTGAACATTTATGCATTATTAAACATGTGAAAATAGATGAAATATGTTAAAGAATGCATGAATATGGGACTGATGATAAAATGAAATATTAGAAGTTTGACCTACCAAGCAATATCCAGGCATTACAAGAACATCGAGATCCTAAGGCTACCACAACAAAGGCAATAATAATGCATGAGATTCCTAGGATCGTAATGGCAGCATAAAGGACTAATTAAAATGATGTAAATGATAAAAATATAGAAAGTGCATGGAACAAGTCGAAAATATACCAAAAAACTTAAACTTTTCTTCCTTCCTAAAGCAGTAACTTTTAGCTTAGTTCCTTCCCTTTTTTTGCTATTATTTAGCAAGAAAAGGATGAAAGAAATAAGCTTTTTAGTAATATGGTAGATGGTGGGGTGTTTTAAGGGTGAAAGAGTGTGAAAGGTTACGTTTTTTAAGGTTTTCTAGTGGTGGTTTAGAAGAACTACGGAAATGGAAGAAGGTTAAAGGTGAAAGGCAATGGAATAGTATTTTTGGGAGAGTTTTAGGGTTGGAGATTGCTGATGGATTCTTGAGATTAGCTAAAGCTTTTTAAGATTGTTGGAGAGCTCTTTGGGAATGGCTGAAAGTCTTTTTTTTAGATGGTTGGAAGTCCTTTTAAGAATTGCTGGAAATCTTATTTTATTTAATGCTTAACCAATGCTTTTAGGAGACAAAGAAGGGCATTTTTTATCATTCCTTCTTGCACTAAGGGACATCCCTAACTACAATGCTCATTCGATCTTCTTTCCATTAGTTCTGCCATGCTAAAAAAGAGGGCAGAAAAGGCTGTAACAGCCTTTAAGCTGAAGATTTGCTTGACATGCCCTTTAACAATGATATATCTTATAAAAGTGACCATTGTCATTGGCTGTTTGGGCTCTAAGAATTTGTTTAAATCTGATCATAGGCCTAACATCTAGGTTTAAACTAATTTTTGATGGTTTCTTGGTGCAAAAACATGTTTGAATTAGATTTTTGAAAGGTAAAAAATGGTTTAAACTAGGCAAAAATGCCTTGGTGTATCTATACAAAACATGTTGTATCGATACACAAAGTAATTTTCACCTATGAGGATAGATGAAATGAGGTGGGTATCAATACTAAGAGCAAAAAATTATTTCTAGCCTCAAGACTTAGAGGCCTAAATTGATACTCTATAAATTTATATCGATCCTCATGCTTGTGTATTGATACATTTTATCAAAAATTAAAACTTTAGCTACTGCCAAGGTCTGTATTGATGCCTACCTTAGGTATCAATACTGAACCCTATTGTATCGATACTACATGTGAAAATTCAAGTTTTTGGTGACAAAAAGGCCTCGTATCAATACTCATGCACCAATATAACTTACACGTACTTGTGACTTCCTGACTTACCTTAACTTGGTCATAAGCAGGAGAAAATTGATTTGTATACTCATATGAATAACTTTGGTGACACCGTGAAAAATAGCCTTTGATGCCTCATTTACATTTTTCTTTAATATGACCCTAGGTATTTTATACCTAGCGACATGGCACTCGGCAATCACCCTTTAGTTTTTATTCCTTATTTTCTAATTCTATCATCTTTCAATTAAGTTTTGGGATGCCAAAAATTGGCCCAAACAAAATGAAGTGTCTACAATTGCCCTTGTTTGGTCGTTGCTAAGTATTAGGAATAGGGCAATGATAAATAAACACTATTTTGTTCAGGTTTGGTTCTATGTGCTTGGAAAATATAAAGATCTATTTAGTATTATGTCAAGATAGGTCGAATATATCTGCATAAAAGAAGATTTTGATGAGTTTTATAGGGTTTAACCTATCTACTAGGTTGTTTCTTAGGTTTAACCCTAGATAAATGCCATCGACTTATGTAGGCTTTGAGGTGTGTAAGCATCCTACTCTTTGAGCACTAAAGTAAGTTGTTTCTTTGGTTTGATCCTAGACAGGTGCCACTAACTTGTGTGGGCTTTGACTCAACAAGCATCCAACTTTTTATAGATTGAGATAGATATGTGCCACTGGCTTGCATGGGTTTTGACTCAATAAACATCTAGCTTTTTGTGGACTGAAGTAGATAAGTGCCATTAGGTTGTGTAGGCTTTGACTTGATAAATGTCTAGCTCTTTGTGTACTGAGGTAGATAGGTGCCACTAGCTTGTGTGGGCTTTGTGATAGGTAAGAAAAGGATGTCCAATCTTTATGGACTAAGGTAAAAAGGTGATACTAGCTTATATGGGCTTTATGGTAGGTAAGAAAAGATGCCCTGCTCTTTAAGGACTAGAAGAAAATAAGTTAGGATAGCTCTCTTAGATGATTTTTAATGAGCTCGTAAGGTCAAAGATACTTACTTGAAGCCTTTTGAGGTTTTTTCAAAAACAAGAAATTGTATCCTAGTCTCTTACAAATTTAACTTCTATATATAAGAGCTGGTACCCTTAAGATGTCAAATGCTACATGATGCATGAGGAGCTAAGTGCCTATCTAAAAGATGCAAGAATAATAACTCTAAAAGCCTAATCCAATGGTGGATTTTGGCTTTCTTTAACTATTTGCTCTTTCATGAGTTTGGTGAAATGGCTTTTTGCCTAGAGGTTTGTCAATCTTGCTTAAGATTTCTAGAAGCTTTGCCTGTAAAAGCTGCCTCTTAAGTTGAAATGGCCTATGCATGGGAACTCTTGTTGCATTGAATTTGGTAAGTATAAAGGATTCCACTTCATTAATTATGATTCGAAAGGTATCTTTGGTGGTCTGGTTAGATTGTTCTAAATTACGATTGAGGATGATAGTTTGAAAAGAACTTTAGCCCCTTGTCCTTAGGCTGAAGTTTATTGGAAGGAGGATTTGAGCATATTTTTAGGATGTGTGGTCCCAAGGCCAAACCGATTATGGCCTCAAGAATTGGTTCTTAGTTTTTATACATAAAACAAAAATTCTCATAAAGATTTATCTCTCCAAGGAATATTAGGAAATCCTATTATCAATTTTGTTCATATATCAAGCATTATCAATCAAATGATAAACATGATGCAAGATGGAATGCAAAATGATGAAAAAATTTTGTGATAAATCAAGTAATTGTATTTCATTCAAAGAAAAAGGGTACAAGCTATGACAGACTTTTAAGGTATTAAAAAAATTTAAAATACAAAAGACATAAGAAAGGTCCTAGTTAATTGGTCCCTGATGCTGATGACATGAATCCTCCACTAAGTGTTTTCAGATATTTCTCTCAAGCAACTAATCCTTGTAGTGTTGGTTGAGTTATAAGAAAATTGCTCAGATTACCCCATGGTGGAATCCAAGCCTCCAAGTTAAGTAGTTTCTATCTTTTGTGTATTGGAATAAATAAGATTTTGTAGGGTTGGTCAGCATAGAACTGGTGGATTAGGTTATGATTTGGCATCTTGATTAGGGTTGTAAGCATAGGGAAAATTGGTTTTGGGCTTGAAATGGTTTGGGCTTGACGTAGTTTAAGTAAAAGGGTCTAGTCACTTAAGCCACCCTCTTCGGGTTTCAATTTAAGTGGTTCTCTCTATTTTTGTTTTTTTAAAGCGTGTAAAGAGAAAGACAAATAGGATACCCTTTCGATTTTTCATCCTAAAATCCTTTTAGGCATAGTATTTCTTAATAAAATCAAAGTTCACGGGGTTGGGTAGCTAGCTACTATCCATTTCAATTAAGATTAGGGCTCTTTTGAAAAATACATATTTCACCATGTACGGCTCTTTCCAATTTAGGGTCCATTTTCCTCTAGCATCTTTATGGATTGGGAGAATTGTTTTGAGGATCAATTCACATTTTTAGAACTAACGAGGATGAAACTTTTTGTCATGGGCATTCATCATGCACTTTTGATATATCTACTTGTGGCATATGGCTTTGATTTTTTTCTCTTCGATGAGATTGAGCTACTCATATCAGTTTTTAACCTATTCAACCTCTTCAAGTTACAATTCCATTAAAACTTTGAGGAAGGAATTTCAACCTTGATAGGTAGGATAGCCTTTATGCCTAGACTAAGGAGAACAGGGTAGCACCTGTGGAAGTTTTTACCACCGTGAGATAAGCATGTAAAGCAAAAGGTAACTTTTTATGCCAATCTTTAGGGGGAGCATACAATCGGTTCGGTCGGTTCGGTCAAAAAAAACTTCAAACTGAATTAACCGATTTAACTAGAGGAACCGACCGAACCGACCGACATTTTTAACCATAACCAAATTAACCGAACCGACTAAATTTTGGTCAGTTTGGTCAGTTAGTTCGGTTAAATTGGTTTATTGGGTCTTGGGCTAATGGTTGTATATTTGGTTTGGGAATGGGTTTAATTGGGCTATTAATATATCTAAATATATAATTATTAAATATTAAATATTAAAAGTTTGGTTAATTTGATTAATTCGGTTATAATTTTACTAATCGATAACCGACCGAATTAACCAAATAAACTGACATAAAAATTGACATAACCATCGAACCGATTTAACCGAACCGAATTAGTCAAGTTTCATTGGTTAAGTCGGTTAAGTCAGTTTGAACAGACTTATGCTCACCCCTACCAATCTTTGCATATCTTATCCATCTTTTCAACTGTCTTCTTGATATTCATGTTGGCTGCTTCAATTACCCTATTCATTTTTGAATGATATGGGATGGAGTTTTGATGTTGAATCTTAATCTGAGCAGACTGCTTACATCATTTTGTTTTTCAAGTTGCATGCATTATTAGTAATGATTTGTTTAAGAAGACCATATCTATAACTGATGTCTTGTTTCACAAATTTGCATACAATAGTTATGGTGACATTAGCATAAGATGTTGCCTCTACCTATTTGGTGAAATAATCGATAGTAATTAAAATAAAGCAATGCCCATTAGAAGCCTTAGGGGTAATCGGTCTGATCATGTCCATGCCCCATATAGAGAAAGGCCATGGAGCTTTCATAACATGGAGAGGTGTTGGAGGGACATGGATTTTGTTAGCATAGATTTGGCATTTGTGGCACTTTCTAGCATAGTCAATGCAGTCATTTTCAAAAGTTGACCAATAGTAGCCTAATCGCATGCCTTGTTTGGCTATTCGGTGTCCATTAGCATGCATACCGTAAATTCTTTTGTGAACTTCTTCAAGTATTCTTTTGGCTTTAGAGGCATCCACGATCAGAGTAGCACTTGATCCTAGCTTTTCTTGTATAAAATCTCACCATCCAAAATGAAGCTTGTGACTAATCATCGGATAGTTCTTTTGTTAGTTTTGGTGGTGGCTTTTGGGTATCATTGATCCTTGATGCGCTGAAGGATGTCATGATACTATGACAAGACGTCTTTCTCTTCTTTAATATTTTGACAATGAGTGGCATTGTATAGATACCTATTTGAATAAAAGCAACATCCGATACTCGATTGACTTTAAACATGGACAACAAGGTGGCTAAGGCATTAGCATTTTGATTCTTTTCTCTAGGTAGATGTTGAAAGCTAATATCATCAAACTTTTTTCTAAGTTCTGAGATTAGATTCCCATAGTTGATCAACTTAGCATCGCGCATTTGCCATTCTCTTTTCAATTGGTAAATGACAAAGGCTAAATCCTTAAATACTTGCAAAGTTAGAATGCCCATTTCAATGGCTACTTGGAGTACCATGATGTAGGCTTCATATTTAGCTATATTGCTTGTACAATCGAAGTTCAACCTTGAAGTGAAAGGGCAGTGGTTTCTTCCAAGTGAGATAAGAATTGCCCTAGTTCATGCCCCAATGCATTTGGACCTCCATTGAATTACATTTTCCAAGGCAAGCTGTAGTTGATAGTGTTATCTACCTTTGATATGCACATCGAATCTTTGTCAAAAAATCAAAGTTTAAAGGCTGATAGTCATTTATTGCTCAGCTTGCCAAGAAATCCACTATTGCCCTATCTTTTATGGCTTAATGATTTACATACACGATGCCTGCTCAGAAAGTAGGACTTGCCACTCTGACAAGGAAAGAGCCTTACATAGATACTTGATGGGATCGAGTTTAGCGATTAGCCATGTAATGTGGTACAGCATGTAATATCTTAATCTCTAGGCCATCCAAGTTAGAGCACAATATAGCTTCCCTACAAATGAATAATTATTTTCATATTCTTTAAACTTCTTACTCAAGTAGTAAATAGCTTGTTCCTTCTTGCCTGACTTATCATGTTAACCTAATACACAGCCAATTCGACTTGTCAAAAACTAATAGATATAAGATTAACGGTCAATCAGGCACTAGTGGCACAAATACCAAAAGGTTCAACTGGTAATGTTTAACCTTATTGAAATTCTTTAAGGTTTTATTTTCAAAGCAGCTGAAAGATTGGATTAGATTTGTCTATCAACTAAGATATGAATTGGGCTATGTAGTTCAATCTTCCTAAGAAACTTTTCATTTCTTTTGAGTTTGAGGTGGTGGCAAATTCTTAATGGCCTTGACCTTATCAAGATCAACTTCTATTTCTTTCTTGCTCACATGAAGCCTAATAGTTTACCGAATATGGCATAAAATGTGCATTTGGTAGGATTCAACTTAAGTTGATATTTGCCTAGCCATTTGAAGAGTTTTTATAGGTTGGCAATGTGTTCACTCTCCTTTGGCGATTTAGCAATCATATCATCCATGTAGACCTCTATTTCTTTGTGCATGAGGAATAAAGTTATTATCACCCTTTAATAGGTTGCCTGGTGTTCTTGAGTCCAAAGGGCATCACTTTGTAGCAAAAAGTGCCCCACATGGTTACAAAAGTGGTCTTTTCCATGTCTTCAGTTGACATTTTGATTTGGTTATAGCCTAAAAGCCCATCCATAAAGGAAAATAGTGCATTTTCGGTAGTGTTGTATATTAGGGTATCGATGTAAGGCAAAAAAAATTATCCTTATGATTGGCTCAGTTCACATCCTTATGATTGGCTTGGTTCACGTCCTTATAGTCCACATACGTTTGCATTTTATCATCCTATTTTAGAACTGAGACTGTATTAGCTACCCATTCAGGATATTTGGCTACCTCAAGAAATCCTGCTTCAAATTGTTTCTTCACTTCTTCTTTGATCTTCAGAAGCATTTAAAGCTTCATCTTTTTGAGCTTTTTTATATAGGCTTACACTCAAGTTTAAGGGGAAGTTTATGGACCATAATGTTGGTGTCCAATTCGACATGTCTTGGTAGAACTAGGCAAATGCATACTGATATTCTCGAAGGAAACTTAATAATTCAACTCGAGCTAATGATTTTAAGGAGGTTTCAATTTTAACTTCTTTTGGGTCTTTTTTGTTCCAAGGTTTATGGTTTCGGTACTCTTTATGAGTTAATATCTATTTTTCTTCTTGTTTAATTAGTCTCAACAGGTCTGCAGGTATGGGGTTCTCTTCAAACTCAACATCATCGACACAGATTTATTGCTCAATATTGATTTTTGAAGTCTTAAAATGAACATTCATATCGTCTTCATCCACGTACCTAAAAATATGGAAAAAGAATAACATATGTGGAAAAATATATAGAGATAGATCTAAGAATTTGCAAGATCTATGAACACAAAGGATGAAATGCATAATGTTTAGTCATTTTCATTGATAACACTTAATAAAAAATGCCCATACAAAGGATCCTATGATGCTTTCGAGCAAAAGCATGTAGGTTTAGTTCATAGCATTACTTTGAAATAGACTTGAACAGTATAGGAATCTCAGCTTTAGTCCAAACACTCAGGATAAATCTTGAAGGGCATAGAGCAGTTTTGGGCTTATCACTAATGTCTTTTACTCATCAATTGCATTAATGTAGAGTCCAAATGCCTTATTCAGTATGAGCATAGCATTAGCAAAGCTAATATTCATTTGTCCTCGTGAGCAAAAACTTTCTTGAACTAGTGGAAATATCATCGATTCATACCCCGCATCTTGTCCTAACAAAAGGGCCATCATTTTTTCAAGGATCTTTTGAGCTTGTTTTCTTTCTTACTATGTATTGGGCTTGAATCCCAATCTTTTTTTGTCAAGTTGGCTAACCACTTTCAAGGCTTAAACAATTTTTTAAAGGTGTGTTTTGAGTCCCTTTCTAGCCTGGGCACCTTTGCCGATAGTTAACTTTAAACCCATATAGGTACTCTTCGATAAGCAAGGCTCAACCATTGGCAACCCTTCCTTAACATAAGACCATTGAGAAACTTAAACGATTAAAAGAGGATTCTATAATATCTTCATTAAGTTTGAAATATGAGGCATCAGTTGAGAAGTAGCAATGATATCTTCTTCTCCTTTGATAGTGATAATTTTGTTATCAATAATGAACTTCAAATTTTGGTGCGAAAACAATGGTACTGCCCTCGTAAAGCAAATCCAAGGCCTTTCTAATAGGTAGTTATATGATGGAGCAATATCCATCACCTAGAAGTCAACCTCATGAGTACATGGGCCTATTTGGAGTGGAATGGTATGTTTCCCATGATGTTTTTTGGATCTTCCATCAAATGCTCATACAACCATATGACTATTCTAGATATGAGATACATCAATAGGGAGCTTGTTTAAACATGATGCAGGCATTACATTTAGAGTTAACCCATTATCAATAAACACCTTGGGTAACATGATGCGTTTATAGTACGTGGTGATGTGAAGTACTTTCTAATTTCCTCTTCTTCCGTGCAGGACTTCATTATCCTTGAAAGATATGTAATTATCGGCAGTGATGTTGCTCACTAGGTCATCTAACTAACCTATAGAGATGTCATGAGGGACATAGGCCTCATTTAAAGCCCTAAAGAGGGTATTCCTATGAGCTTTAGAATTCAACAATAGTGACAACACATATATCTTAGTGGGTTGCTTATTCAACTGATCGATGATATTGTATTCGCTGTGCTTAATGAACTTAAGGAATTCTATAGCTTCTTTCTCATCCACTAGATCCTTGACAGCAATTGAATCTGTGTCTTTAGTTGCAGACTTCGATGCTTAAGGAATGGGATTAGCATTTTCTTACTGAATTTAACTTCTCAATGCTATTGAGGCATAACACTTGCCACTCCGAGTCAAGTGGCTTACCCTAAAATATCAACATTTGCAACTTGCTGGCTAGATTCGACAGTAATCAAGGTTTGGCTTTCATAATTCCAAGGAACTGCTTTGTTGTTCTTATAAGGGAAAGGGGATGGAAACTGAATGGTCATCTTCAGCGTGGGCTGAAAAGGGATAGCTTTGACTCTTGGTTGATTGTCGAACAAGATTAATGGCCTCCCAATCCCATAGATAGGATTGTTCCCTTTTTTTTTTTACATTTTTGATAGACGACATTGCATTTGCAGACTCGGTATGATGGGTTTGTTTTTCATCATAATATTCCAAGGGTTCCAGTTAGCAAAAGTTTAAAAAATCAAAACTTTTTCATTGAAGATGATCTAAGGCTGAACAAGATGCCGTTGAAAAATTATTTCAACAACCTTTGAGAAAAAATATCAAAAAGTTATAGGAAAATCATTTGTGATTCAAAAATAAATTTTCAAATTCGAACTATAATGCTGCCAGAGCAAAAATTAAGGATTATTCGATTTTTTGAGTTTCATAAGGGTCAAACTCGAATTATCAATGTTTAAACATCCACAACACAGGGGAAAGAATGACACAGGCACCATAAGTTCATTTCACAATCCTAGAGTAGTTTGGGGCAATGAAACAACCTATTGACCATGCCATAAAGGTGTTAAACTCAAGATTAAGGCTTAGTGTATTTTCTAACTAAAACGGGTCATTTTTCCTTAAAAAATAACATCTTTAAACTTGTGTCATCATGAATCCAGAGTTGAAATATTTGCTTTTCCCCTAAGATTGGAAGACCAATTTTATGAAAACATTAAATCCATGCTATTCTTCATCTATTGGAGGTAGCATGAACTTAACTTGGGGATTTTCCTAAAAATTAGTTTTTCGACAAACAAACAAACATTTTTAACAAAGATGTCATGAACAAAATACAATATGCACAAAGATGAACATGGATTAAACATGCAAACAAACAAAGATGAAATTTTGACATGGAAATTGACAAATAATGTGCATGGAAATTATATGAACATATTTAAACATAGGAATGTGGGCTTGGGTTGTCGAGATAGCATTTTATGTCATGAGACTCCTTAAAACACAAAAAAATGCATGAATATACATAAGACATGTTAAGATGAACATTTATGCATGTATTAAGCATGTGAAAATAGATGAAATATGTCAAAGAATGCATGAATAAGGGACTGTTTTAATGATAGAATGAAAGAGTAGAAGTTTGACCTACCAAGCAAGATTAAGGCATCACAAGAAAATCAAGATCCTAAGATTACCACAACTAAGGCAATAATGATGCATGAAAGTCCTAAGATGGTTATGGCAGCATAAAGGACTCACTAAAACAATGTAGATGATAAAAAAACAGAAAGTGTATGGAACAAGGTAAAAAATATACTAAAAAGCTTGAACTTTTCTCCATTCCTAAAGAGTGACTTTTAGCATAGTTTTTTCCTCTTTTTTGCTATATTTAGCAAGAAAAGATGAAGGAAAGAAGCTTTTTGGTTATATGGTTGATGGTGGGGTGTTTTAAAAGTGAAAGTGTGTAAAAGGTTAAGTATTTTAAAGGTTTTTTTGTTGACAGTTTGGGGTAACTACGAGAATGGAAGAAGGTTAAGGGGGAAAGGCAATGGAATAGTGTTTTTAGATTAGTTTTAGGGCTAAAGAATGCTAGAGAGCTCTTTTGGACTATTTAAAAGTCTTCTTTTTCTTTGAGATAGCTGGAAGTCCTTTTGAGTATGGCTAAAAATCTTATTTTATTTAATGCTCAGCTAATGCTTCTAAGAGACATAAAAAGGCATTTTTGATCTTTATCTCCTACACTAGGGAACATCTCTAGCTACAATGCTCAACTAGTCTTCTTTCGTTTGGCTCTAGCATGCTGAGAAGGGGGGCAGAATGCCTACAATAGCCTCCAAGCTGAAGATATGCCTAACATGCCTAACAGCCTTCGAAGATATGCCTAACATGCTTATATATCTTATGAAAGTGACCCTTGCCATTGGCTGTTTAGGCTCCAAAAGCTTGTTTAAATCCGATCATATGACCAAAGTCTAGGTTTACGCTAAGTTATGATGGGTTCTTGGTGCAAAAACATGTTTGAATTAGATTTTTGAAGGCTGAAAAATGGTCTAAACTAGGCAAAAATGTCTTGGTGTATCGATCCAAAATATGTTATATCAATACGCAAAGTAATTTTTACCAATGAAGTATCAATATAATGAGGTGTGTTTCGATACTGAAAGCAAAAAATTGTTTCCAATCTCAAGACTTAGAGGCCCATATCGATGCTCTATAGATTTGTATCGATACTCATGCTTATGTATCGATACATTATGCCAAAAATCATAACTTTACCTATTACCAAGGTCTGTTTCGATACAATCATGCCAAGTAACGATACCCACCCTAGGTATCAATATCAAACCTTCTTGTATCAATATTATAAGTGATAATTCAAGTTTTTGGTGATGTAAAGGCCTCATATCAATACTCTTGCACCAATATAACTGGCACATACTTGTGGCTTACCGACTTACCTTAACGTGGTCATAAACAAGGGGAAATTGATTTGTATATTTATCTGAATGACTTCGAGACACTTTGAAATATGGCCTTTGATGCTTCATTTATATTTTTCTTTAATACGACCCATGGGTAATTTAGACCTGGAGACACGGCACCTAGCATTCGCCCCTAATTTTTATTTATTGTTTGTTGATTCTATCATCTTTCAATTAAGTTATAGTATGCCAAAAGTTGGCTAAAACAAAATGAGGTGTCTGCAATAACAACCTCTATTCTTCGTATACACGATATTCATGCTTTGGTTTGGAAAGAAAAGCTTTTCCTTCCCCCGTTTTCCTTAGAATGGAAATTCATTTGTCAAAGGGGAAAAGATTGGTTCTCATAATAATCTCTAATCTTTCATGATTGGGCACTATAACTATGTTCCCCTCGTTGGTATACATGTATTGATGCCTTGGTTTGGCAAGAAAAGCTTTCCTTTCCACCATTTTCCTTAAAGTCAAAGTTCATCAATCAAAAGAGATAGATGTGGATACTCATAATACCCTCCATTTTTTTTTCATAATTTGGCACTTTAAACACATTCTTCTCATTGGGATACATGACACCGATGCCTTGGTTTGACAACAAAAGCTTTTCTTTCCATCATTTTTGTCAAAATAAAAGTTCAATCGTCAAATGGGATAAACTTTGGTTCTCATAATAATCTCCAATCTTTTCATGATTGGGCACTATTAACATGTTCCCTTCATTGGGATACAAGATGTTTACACTTTAGTTTGGCAAGAAAAGCTTTTATATCCAGTATTTTCCTTAAAATCAAACTTTATCCGTGAAATGAGACAAACTGGTTTCTTATTATAATCTTAACTCTTTTCATGATTAACAATAAAATCACGTTCTCTTGTTTGGGATACACGATATTGATTCTTTGGTTTGGCCGAAAATGCTTTTCTTTCCACCATTTTTCTTCGAATTAAAGTTCACCTGTCATATGGTACAAACTTGGATTCTCATAATAATTTACATTTTTTTTGTGATTGGACACTATATACACGTTCCACTTATTAGGTTACAAGGTATTGTTGTTTTGGTTTGGCAAGAAACCTTTTTTTTCCACCATTTTCCTTATAATTAAAATTCATCCTTTAAATAAGACAAACTTGAATTCTTATAATAATCTCCAATCTTTTCATGATTGGGCACTATAAACACGTTTTCTTATTGGGAAACATGATATTGAAGCTTTGATTTGGCAAGAAAGGCTTTTGCCTCCACTATTTTCCTTAGAATCAAAGCCTGTTTGTCAAACAGGATGACAAACTTGGATTCTCGTAACAATCTCCAATCTTTTCATGATTGGGCTCACTATAAATACATTTTCCTTATTGGGAAACATGATATTGAAGCTTTTATTTGGCAAAAAAAGGTTTTCCTTCCACTATTTTCTTTAGAATCAAAGTTTGTTTGTTAAATGAGATAAACTTTGATTCTCATAATAATCTCTATTCATTTTATGATTGGGCACTATAAGCGTGTTCTCCTCAATAAGATACATGGTATTGATCTTTAATTTTGCAAGAAAATCTTCTTTCCACCATATTCCTTCAAGTTAATGTTCACCCATCAAAAGAGATAAACTTTAATACTCATAATGTATTCAATTTTTTTCCTAATTAGGCACTATAAGCACATTGTCCTCATTAGGATATATGATATTGATGTTCTCATTTGGCAAGAAAAGCATTTTTTTCCACCTCCTTAGAATGACAATTTGTCTATCAAATTGGACAAACTTTGGTTCTAGTAATAATCCCTAATATTTTTATGATTAGGCACTATATAGACATTCTCTTCATTGGGACACATGATATTTTTGCTTTGGCTTGGTATGAAGAATTTTATTTCCTCTAATTTCCTTAGAATCAAAGTTCAATCATCAAATGAGAAAAACTTAGATTCTTATAATAAACTCCATTCTTTCCATGATTGGGCATAATAAACATATTTTTCTTTCTGGGATGCATGATGTTAATGCTTTGGTTTGGCAAGAAACACTTTTCTTTCCACCATTTTCCTTAGAATTAAAGTGCATCCATCAAACGGGACAAACTTGGATTCTCATAATAATCTCCAATGTTTTCATGATTAGGCACTATAAACACATCCTCTTATTGGGAAACATGATATTGAAGCTTTAATTTGGCAAGAAAGACTTTTTCTTCCACCATTTTTCTTAGAATCAAAGTCCGTTTGCCAAATAGGACAAACTTGGATTCTAGTAATATTCTCTAATCTTTTCATGATTGGGCATGCAATAAATACGTTCTCCTCATTAGGAAACATGATATTGAAGCTTTGACTTGGCAAGAAAAGCTTTTCCTTCCACCATTTTTCTTAGAATCAAAGTTTGTTTGTCAAATGGGACAAACTTTGATTCTCATAATAATCTTTGTTCTTTTCATGATTGGGCACTATAAGCGCATTCTCTTCTACAAGATATATGGTATTGATGATTAATTTAGTAAGAAAAGCTTTTCTTTGCACCATATTCCTTCAAGTTAATGTCCTTCCATCAAAAGAGACAAACTTCGGTACTCATAATGAACCCGATTCTTTTCCTAATTAGGTACTATAAGCACATTCTCCTCATTGGGATACATGATATTGATGATCTAGTTTGGGAAGAAAAGCATTTTTTTCCACCTCCTTAGAATGACAATTTGTCTATCAAATTGGACAAACTTTGGTTCTAGTAATAATCTCCAATATTTTCATGATTGGGATACATGATATTTTTACTTTGGTTTGGTATGAAAAAATTTATTTCCTCTATTTTCCTTAGAATCAAAGTTTAATCATCAAATGAGAAAACTTGGATTCTCATAATAAACTCCATTCTCTCCATGATTGGGCATAATAAACATATTTTTCTTTTTGGGATGGACGATATTGATGCTTTGGTTTGGCAGAAAACACTTTTCTTTCCACTATTTTCCTTAGAATTAAAGTGCATCCATTAAATGGGACAAACTTTGATTCTCGTAATAATCTCCACGCTTTTTGTGATTGGGTACTATAAATATATTCTCCTCATTGAAATACATGATATTGATTCTTTCGTTTGGTAGGAAATGCTTTTCTTTCAACTGTTTCCCTTAAAATTAAAGTTCATCTGTCAAATGGAACAAACTAAGATTCTCGTAATAATTTGCATTTCTTTCATGATTGGGCACTATAAACACATTCCCTTCATTGGGATGCACGGTATTGATACTTTAGTTTGGCAAGAAAAGCTTTTTTTTCCATTTTCTTTAGAATCAAAGTTTGTCTGTCGAATAATAATCTTTATTCTTTTTGTGATTAGGTGCTGTAAATACATTCTCCTTATTGGGATACATAGTATTGATGCTTTGATTTGGCAAGAAATGCTTTTTTTTCCACCATTTTCCTTAGAATTAAAGTTTGTTTGTCAAATGGGGTAAACTTGGGTTCTCGTAATAATCTACATTCATTTAGTGATTGGGCATAATAAACACATTTCCTTCATTGGGATATACAGATTGATGCTTTAGTTTACCATGAAAAGTTTATCTTTTTACCATTTTCCTTAGAATCAAAGTTCAGTTATCAAATGGCATAAACTTGAATTCTCATAATAATTTCATTTCTTTTTATAATTGGGCACTATAAACACTTTTGCACTTTAGGATAAATGATATTGATGCTTTGGTTTGGCAAGAAAAACTTTTCTTTTCACCATTTTCCTTGGAATTAAAATTCACCCATCAAATGGGACAAACTTGGATTCTTGTAACCATCACCATTCTTTTCATGATTAGACACTGTAAGCATATTCCCCTCATTGGGATACACAATATTTACGCTTTGGTTTGGTAGGAAAAGCTTTTTTCCACCATTTTCTTTAGAATTAAAGTTTATCCATCAAATAAGTCAAACTTAGATTCTCAATATAATCTCGATTCTCTTTGTAATTGGGAGCCATAAACACTTTCTTCTGATTAGGGCACATGATATTGATGCTTGGTTTGGCAAGAAATGCTTTTCTTTCTACCATTTCCTTAGAGTCAAAATTTGTCCATCAAAAGAGACAAATTTGGATTCTTGAAATAAGCTCTTTTTTTTTCATGATTAGGCACTGTAAACACATTCTCCTCATAGAGACAAATGATATTTTTGCATTGGTTTGGCAAGCAAAAGTTTTTCATTCCACCATTTTCTTTAGAGTCAAAATTCATTCATCAAATGTGACAAACATGGCTTCTTATAATAATCTCCATTCTTTTCATGAATCAGCACTATAAACATTTTCTCGTCATTTTGATAAATGATTTTGATGCTTTGGTTTGATAAGAAAAGCTTTTCTTTCCACAATTTTTGATGCAAAAACCTGAAGAATGATGTCTTAAAACCCCCAAATAACAATTTGGATCAAAGACTAGAAATCTAGAAAAATAATAAGAAACAAAATAAGATTCTTGACCCAATAATTTAAATACAAAACACAAACCAAGAATACCAAGGGAATTAGAAACTTGATCCAATGCTTTAGTATCAATTGCAAACCCAGAATATCAAAAGTTGAATGCCATAAAATTAAACTAACCTTGATAAGTTCTATTAGAGTCCAAAGAAGAACTCAAAGACATTTGCCTCACCGAGAAGAGTATTTGTATTAATCATCCAAAGAAAACTCAAAAGCTAGTCTTACAATTGCTACAATCTATTTATAGCCAAAAGACAAAACCTTAAGACATCCTAACAAGTGAAACTTGTATGACCTTTAGAAGGCCAATTAAAATGTCAAAACAATGCCTCAAGCCAATAACTAATGTCGTAACATATGGGCTCCTGATATAGATACTTAAAACAATTAAAATAAGATGTCACAGGCATGTGCCACTTATTAAAAAGATCTAGCCCATGAGTAAACAAAAGATAAGCCTAAATATCAATATTTGGCCTAATCATTAAATAAATTACTCATAAGCTTGAAACAAGTTAACTAAGTGTGGTTAATTAAAGCCCACTTCCTCTTTGAAGTTTACATCCATGCCATCTCCATCTTTAGCTTCTTGCATGAATAACATTTTGATTAATCCCTGCATAGCTTTTTATAGTTGTTTAGCTTGAGCTTGTCTAAGAGGTCTACTCGGCATTTGGAAGTCTTTTGGAACATCATCTATGTTGTCCTTTGGAACATCCTCTACATTATCTTACACTGGCTGGATCACATCATTCCCCAATTCCTCAAAAGGATTTATCCTCAAATTAGCACCTACATCGAAAGGAGAAAGATTAGAAACATTAAACGTGGAACTCACTGATACCCAACTGGTAGACCAACTTGTAGGCATTGTCATTAATCTTTTCTAGGACTTGGAAAGGTCCATCTCCATGTTATTGCAGTTTGGATTTTCTTTGTGTTGGAAACCTCTCTTTCCTCAAGTGAACCCATACCCAATCTTTAAGTTCAAAGGTGACAAGTCGGTGTCCTTTATTAGCTTGGCTAGCACTTTTTTTATTCTTCTTTTTAATGTGCTATCGTGCTTGTTCATCGATTTGTTTCACCAAATCAGACTTCCTCTTTCTGTCTAAGCTAGCTATCTCCTTCATAGGTAAAGGCATCAAATCTAATGGAGCCAAAATATTAAAACAATAAACAACAACAAAAGAAGAATAAATGATGGAAGAATGCATAGAACGATTATAAGCAAACTCAATAAGAGGAATGCAATCTTCTTAGGTTTTTAAATTCTTTTAACTAACAGATCATAGCAAAGCTCTTAAGGTTTGATATACTATTTTGGTTTGCCCATCAGTTTTAGGATGACAAGTTATGGAAAGCAATAACTTAATTCCCAATTTTCCCTACAGCACTTTCCAAAAATGAGTAAGGAATTTAACATCCTGATCACGCACAATCATCCTAGGAATTCTATGGAAACAAATAATGTCTCAAAAAAAGAAATTAGGTGTGATTATGGCATCATCAGTTTTTTGGCAAAATATGAAATAAGCCATGTTAGAAAACCTATCAACACAACAAATATTGAATCCATTCCCCTTTATGCTCAGGCAAACCCTAAAATGAAGTCTATAGACAAATCTATACATGGTCCATTAGGTATAGGAAGTGGGGTGTATGAACCATGAGGTAATGTCCTAGGCTTGGCTTGTCTACATGAAATAAAACAAGAACGCTCTCTCAATATCCCTATGCATTTGTGGCCCATAAAATTGTTCTTGCAATATGGCCAATGTCTTATAAACCTCGAAACGCCCCATTAATCTACCACTGTAAGACTCACACATAAGTAATTCTCTCAAAGAACAAGATGGCACATAAAGTTTATTCTCTCTAAATAAATAACCATCAAGCCTATAAAATTTACCAAAAGCAGAATTTTCGCATGCCTCATGCACATTTGCAAAATCATGATCTTTTACGTACAATTCTTTGATATCTTTAAATCCCAATAACTTTGCACTAAGTGTAGACATTAAGGCACACCTGCATGACAAAGCATCAGATAGAACATTGCTCTTCCCTTGTTTGTATTGAATGACGTAAGAAAATTTCTCAATGAACTCTACCTATTTTGCATGGCAGTTATTCAGTTTACCTTAACCCTTTATATGCTTCAAGGATTCATGATCGTAGTGAATGACAAATTTTTTAGGCCAAAGGTAATGCTGCCATGTCTCTAGAGCCCTTACCAATGCATAACTCTTTGTCATATGTTAAGTAGTCCAAAGTGGCTCTGCTTATGGGACATTTTTCTTGCATCAAGATAGCACCAGTACTTATCCCTGAAGCACCAATTTAATCTTAAAAGTTTTATTGAAATTAGGTAATTCTAACAAAGGAGCATAACAAAATTTATCTTTCAACAAATTAAAGGCTCTTTCTTGTTCCTTTCTTCATTTAAAGTCACATGCTTCTTATTAAGGGTGAAGAAATGATGGTAAAGTCCCAAAAAAATGTCAATAAAAGCTAGCTAACCTATGGAAACTCTTTACTTCAGTCACAGATTTAGGTGTCGACCACTCTTTAATTGCCTTTAGCTTCTTTAGATCAACTTTGATGCCTTTTGCACTCACAATAAATCCAAGAAAGGTAACTTTTTCCATGTAAAAAAAAGCACTTTTTCATATTAGCATACAACTTTTCCTTTCTAAAAACATCTAGCACACGTTTCAAATGATTCATATGCTTATTTAAACTCTTGTTGTACACTAGAATGTCATCAAAATATACAACAATGAACCTACTAATGAATTCTCACAAAATATGATTCATCAATCTCATCAATGTATTAGGTGCATTGTTAAGACCAAATGGCATAACTAACCACTCATATAACCCATGTTTAGTCTTAAAAGTAGTTTTGCAGTTATCAGTTGCTTTTATTCTAATATAATGGTATCCACTTTTCAAATTAATTTTAGAAAATATGCAAGAACCATAAACTCATCTAGATATCATCTAATCTCAGAGTAGGATGACGATACTTTATAATGATTTTATTGGTAGCCCTACAATCCATGCACATCTTTTAAGTGCCATCTTTTTTTGGAACTAGTATCACAAGTACCATACATGCACTACGCTGTCTCTCACATGCCTCTTTACCAATAGCTCTACAACTTGCCTTTGGAGTTCTTTTGTCTCCTCAGGATTGCTCCTATATGCCAAATGATTAGGAATTGCTGCACCAGGGATGAAATCAATTTGATGTTCAATTCCTTTGATTGGTGGTGATCCTAGTGGAACTTCTTCTAGGAAGACATCTTCATATTCCTATAACAAAAAAATAGCAACACTAGACAAAGAAATGTTAACATCATTAGTGTTCAAATAAGCCTCCTATACATAAGTACAATGAATAGCTTTTGACTATAAAAAGCACTTTTGCACTCCCTTTCTTTTGCATACAAACTTTTATTTTTTACTCTTGCTGTTAAGTTTTCTTCTTGCTCACCACTTTAACTTGTTCTCCTAACACTCTCTTTCTATTTTCGCTCACATTTTTCTTGTTCTTTTTATTACACATATTTTCTTTTTTTTTATTACACGTGATCTCACTTTGATACCCTTTCTATTTATTTTGATATTCATGCACCTTCTTGGGTGTCATTAGAACAAATGTTACATGTCAACCATCCTTCTGAAAAGAGTACTTGTTCTTGAAACCATCATGGATAACACTCTTATCATAGTGACATGGCCTTCCTAACAAGATATGACTTACATGCATAGGTACAACATTGCATAACACCTTATTAGGATTTTTTTGATTGAAAAGAAACAATCACCTATTTATTCACCTTGACCTCCCCAAATTCATTCAGCCATTATAGCTTATATGTTTAAGGATGTCTCATGCATTGTAATCCTAACTTCTTCACTAAGATGGTACTAGCTGTATTGGTACAGCTACTTCCATCAATGATCAAAGTACATACCTTATTATTGACATGACAATGAGTATGGAAGATGTTCTCACATTGCTCCTCATTTCCATCTCTTTCCTTTAATGATTCAAAACACGCCTAACTACGAAGGCTTCTTTATGGATTGCATTCTCCATGTCACTTTCTTCTTCCGATGAAAAAGAAGAATCCTTCTTACTTTCATCATCGATCACAATTATACCATCTGCTCTTATAACCATAGCTCTCTTATTAGGACATTGAAAAGTGATATGACCTATTCCTAAACATCTAAAACACTTAATATCATGATATCTATTAGATTGGGAAGAGTTAATGCCTTTTTTATCGCTCATAGCCTTGCCTTTATTTATATCCTTGTCTTTCTTAAACTTGGCAACAGCTTTGTCGTCTTTAGTTTTACTCCAATCTATTTTCTAAGAAGAATTGGAACTCGAATTTGATGAAGTAGACTTGTGCACCTTTTTGAACTTAGGTTGCCTCTCTACCTTCATAGCCATATGCCCTATGTCTTCAAGCTCCATATAATGATGCAACTTAATCACATTGGCTATCTTCTGATTCAAGCCACTCAAGAAATGTGCTATGGTTGCCTCTTGGTCTTTTTCTATATTAGCTTTAATCATGGTAATTTTTGTCTCATTATGGTAGTCCTTTATACTTTTGGAACCTTGAGTAAGGTTCTGAAGTCGCTTATGCAAATCTCGATAATAATGGCCTGGCATAAAGCGCTTTTTTATTGCATTGTAGCTTTCATCTCAGCCCAAGTTTTAATAGGTTTCTCTAAATTTCTATAATGACTAAAAATAACTTGGTGCCACTAAACAATCACATAACCTGTGAATTCAACTGTAGCAAGTTTCACCTTTTTTTCTTTTAAATAATGGTGGCATTCAAACATAATCTCAACTTTTTGTTCCCACTTTAGATACAAGTTAAGATCATTTTTACCCTAAAATAAGGGAATCTTTATTTTAATGCTACCAATATTTCGGTCCCTGCCATCACGATTCCTACGCTCCCTTTTAGGCCACTGGTCTTACCTAGCTTCTCTTTATGCAAATCTTCTAGCATTCATGTACTCTACCTTACTTTCATCCTCCTTTTCATCCACTGCCTCATCTTTTTCCAATGGTTGGATCTTTGGCCTGTTTCGACTTCTATCATTTGGTTGCTCTTTTCTCATTTTCATAATTGCAGCTTCTTGTTTATCCATTCTAGCTTGAAGGTTTCCAAAGACAAGTTGCATTCTTTCAAACTGTTGTTGCATAGCCTAAAGAATGAAAGCAAGTACTGGCTATGTCTTTTGCTTTTCACTGCTACTACCATCCTATTTGGAAGCTTCCATGCCTTTTTCTGCCAAACTCATATTTGCAATAACATGAATTGGTTAGGACCGTTACATAGCCTAAAGAGTGAAAGCAAGTACTGGCTGTGTCTTTTGCTTTTCACTGCTACTACCATCCTGTTTGGATGCTTCCATGCCTTTTTCTGCCAAACTCATATTTGCAGTAACATGAATTGGTTAGGACCTCACAAAAAATCATTCCCTCATGTGTTTATCCTCAATTTAGTCTTGCACTCGTGTTTCACTTAATTTGGCTTTTATCTTACTCTAATGATCTCATTCTCTCGTGCCTTTTGCCACTCTAGAAATTTTTTTGGTTCTTTTAAATGACTAATAATAAAGCAATCAAAAGTTAAATTCAATTTGAAGCAATTCAAACTAATGGTAACTCTTAAATTTCCTTATGGACTAAATAGATATAAAGAAAGGTCAACGAAAGAAAGAAAGACATGTGAAAATGAAAAATTAACTAGTGAAATTAAAGTAAATAGCCAAAGATAAGGGTTGACTCAATTTATTCATACGACCTAAAAACCCAATGGAAAGAAATAAAAGATGAAACAAAACAATTAATGATGTGTAAATTGTGGTGATTAGGTGTAGGAATCACTACCAGAAAATTTCTTAACTGTGATAGGAAATTTTTCTGTCACCATTTTTCATCACTAATATAGCTTAATAATGACAGGTTTCTAACAAAATTATGATAAAGATGATCTTTGGATGGCAATCATTTGTTGTGACAAAAATTTGTGATGGACTTGTTACAGAAAGAATATTCTGTCACAAAATCTGTCACTATGTTTTGACAAAATTTTTTGCCAACTATTTGTGATAAAAATTTTTGTCACAATGATTGAAATCATAAATAGTGACAATCGTAGTGACAAACTTATGATATTTTATTAATCAATTAATTAAATTAGTTTTTAATAAATGAAATATCATTGTGATAATTTTTATGACAAAAATTCTATCACTAAATTAGAAATAAAATATTTGTAACAGAAGATTTGATTACAAGGGTTAAAATTATAATTAATAATAAAAATTAGTGATTATATGCGATAAATATAATTAACTTACTTAGTTTTTTTTTTTTAAAATAAGTTTTTATACGTAAACATTTTATTGTAAAAATTTTAGTGATGAAATTTACTATTGCTAATTTAGTGATGGAAAATTTTGTCATCATTGAGATACAAAAAATAGTTAACAACCTTTATATATTTTTCACATTTTAATCCTAAATAAATATTTACATTTATGTGTGTAGATTCGTTTTACATATACTTAAACATATATAGCTGCATAAATTATTGTTTTCATTACAATAATGATATATGAATAAAATAATACTGAATAAGTTTTAAAAAAATATAATATGTTAATATTTTATATAAATAAAATTATATACTATATTTTTAAAAATATTTTTATTTATCAAATTAATTTTTAATTGTAATTAATTTTAAATTATTTGATCCATTTATAAAGCCTAAAAGTAAGATAGCCCAAAATATAAAAATTTTATTGTTTAGGCTAGATTTAAGGCTTTGAATTTGGGCTATAGATTTCAAGCCTAACAAAAAATTAAAAACCCTAAATGTTATTCTCTTTAGCAACTTATCTTTGTTGTTGTTTCCATTGCCACTACACTTTTCTTTATGCAAAATTTCCATCGTCGCTACACTTCTCTTGGTGCAAAATTTTAGATAATCAGGTTCTTCCCCTTTAATCCCAATATTGCAAAATTTCAATAGATTTTTTTTATTTTTTCTAAAATAAACTGTAGTTTATTTTTGTGCTATCAATTTGTTTTATTTTTTCGATTCTTTAATTTGATAAAGTTGTGTTTTCTACCAACAAAAAAAGTTCTTGCATTTTGTGTGTAACTGTGTGCTTATATATATGTATATATATATTCCCTGATAAAAGATTAGCATTTAGGATGGAAACAGTCTCTAATATAAACAATTAGAGAGCATGAATAACCAAATGTTAATCAGGGCCAAGCCAAAGTTAATCAACTTTATTTATATATATATATAAATTATTTATTTATTTATAATAAATAACAAAATAAGCCCGTAGTAAGACCATAAGAAATAAGGATAATAACTTTTTTAATGTTGTTTTCATTTTTTTTTTATGTTTTAAAAGTAATAATAAATAAATAACTAAATAAATAGAAACACGTTAGATTTTTATTGTTATTATTCATTTGCTCTTTTTTATGTTATGTATTTGTTAACAATTAGCTTGTTTTGATTATTACTTGCTACCTCAATGGTACTTTTTTTGTTAGATGAACATTACTTGACATGTGAATTACATTAATTTCTAAAATTACAGTATGTTGACTGATCGTTCATGGATGTATGCTCGGGTTGATAAAAAGGATATCTTCATGAGAAGTTTATAAAAGGAGTTGAAACATTTGTAGATTTTGTTTTCACAAGACTTGTGTGTTAGTCGAAATAAGATTAAGTGTCCATGTAGCAAATGTGCTAATAGAAAAGTAGCAAATGTGATTTATCATCTCTATTCAAAAGGTTTTACAAATGGTTTTATGGTTTGGTTGGCACATGGAGAGTCTTAGATTCGTAATTTGGTTGAAGGTGAATTTTCAAGTAGAATAGATGATGTGAATCCATATAGAAGGATGGTTATGGATGGTACTTATTCTAAATTTGATTGGTGGAGTGGGAAAGAGTCTCAAATTCATGATGAATTACCAAATCATAATGTTGCTAAATTTTTTTCTTTGTTGAATGATGCTGATGAACCTTTATGGCCTGATTATGAAAAATATACAAAACTTTCAGCTGTATCTCAGCTTCTAAATGTGAAGTCAGAGTTCAATATGAGCAAGGCTTGTTATGATCGCATCATGTCTATAGTTAAAGATATGTTATCAAAAGATGAGAAATTGGCTGGTAATTTTTACAAAGCAAAGCAAATGGTTACGAAACTAGGACTTGGTTATAATAAAATATATGCATGTCAAAATAATTGCATGCTATTTTATGCTAAAACTGAATCAATGACTGAATGTCTGGTGTGTGGTCATCCTCAATATAAACCTACATCAAGCTATAATCAAAAGAATAATGTAGCATTCAAAGTTTTACGTTATTTACCTTTTATACTAAGGCTTCCAAAACTTCTGAACACATGATCTGGTGTGCTTATGGATGTGGCATTGATAGGAAAATTAGGTACCCGATTGATAGTGAGGCATGGTAACAGTTTAATCGTACCACCCTTTATTTACAGTTGAAACATGAAATATGCATCTTGGGTTATGTACTGATGGGTTTAACCCTTTTGGGTTATTTAATAAACCATATTCATGTTGGCTAGTAATCAGTGTCGTTTATAATTTGCATCCATGGATGTGCATGAAGTAATCATATTTACTATTAAATATTGTTATTCTAGGTCCTAAAAGTCCAGTTAAGCATATAGATGTGTTCTTAAGACCTTTGATAGATGATTACAATTGTGGAATGTTGGAGTTGAAACTTTTGATGCTTTTAGGAGACAAAATTTTATGTTAAAGGTAGCACTTTTATAGATAATTAACGATTTCCCTGCATACGCCATGTTGTCAGGTTGGAATACTCAAGGGTGATTGTCTTATCCTTATTGCATGGAGTGAAGTAAAGCTTTTCGATTACATTATGGTGGTAAAGTGATAAGTGCTTAATTTCATATAAATTATTTTTCTATTTTAATCTTTTCTAGTTATTTTTTATGATTATCATAGGCATTTATTTTTCTTTTTTATTTTGCAGAATTTATATGGATGAAAAATACAAAAGAAGCAACAATTGGCTAAGTTAGAGAATTTGTATGGGTTTTGAATTCTAGTGAGCGAAATTTGAAGAACTTTGATCATGCTAGGAGAAGTTGGAAGATGAAGTTTTACTTGGGTTAAGAGTTTGGAAGCTGAAGTAATTATCTTTGAAGATTATATTTTATCTCTTGGATAAATGAAGCAAATCAACCCACAAATCCAACTT